>QFDT01000383.1:0-23600 GCA_003315915.1 Macrolepiota dolichaula | reverse complement strand
TGCACCCTCTATGGTATATAAGGACTACTTAGATAGCCAATTATGATAACTTTCTCTGCTCTTCTACTTGCTCTCACCAGCTCAAACAACACTTTAGTTTCAAGCTAACCACCATCTCAACCAGCAAGGCAAGTGTTTTCCCTATCGTACACTACCATGCGTGCTCGTCGTACGCTTTGCTTTCAACATAGCCTTCCGACCCATATACCAAATATGTCACCCAAGGACGATGTAGACAAGAACAGAGGACAGGAACCTCAAGAACAGACCCCTGATGATGGGCTAAGTTGGGAGGTGCACTGTTCACCGCTGTTATGATGAGCCCATTCTCTGATTCCGATTTGACAGTATCCTGTGGCGCAGCTGCGTGCTCTTCAGAAGCAAATACGAACGCCGAACCCTGAAAATCCGGGTTATATTCGACAGAAAGCTAACAATAAACTCTGGGTGCATGACCGCATTGCAACGCTCTTGGACAAAGGCACCTTTGAGGAAATCGGTTCAATCAGTGGCAAACCCTTAGAGAACGGTAGTTCGAATGGTTTTACACCTGCGTACGCCTCGAAGTTTTTAACAGCGATGAATCTCATGGCGTTTGTAGGAATTGTGTTATGGGCTGGGGTAAAGTCCGAGACCGCAAAGTCTTTGTAACCGCTGACGACTTCAGCGTACGCGGTGGACATGCTGATGGAGGGATTCAAGGGAAAGCATCTTACGGCGAGGTATGCAAGACTACCCGTGAAGCTTGCTCGCTCTCTGATTTACGGTTATCCCCCAGACTCTTGCGAGGCGGAGTCGGGTACCGCTTGTGCGTATCTTGCTCCACTATCTGTTGCTTAGGATGCATAAACCCTCTGCCCTAGATTCGTCTTCTTGACGGTTCAAGTGGTGGAGGAAGCGTCGCGACTTGTGCGTTGGTTTTCTTGACTACTCGGACCTTGGCATGCTCATGGGTTTGACATATGTATAGATCTTAGTATCGGCGCAACCTACATCCCTGGCCTTGCGGGGCTTGGCCAGTGTATGGATGCAATGGCTGTCGTCCCTGTTGCTTCTGCCCTCGTAGGACCCGTGGTTGGTCTCGCAGCAGCAAAAGCTGCCATTAGCCATTTCACTGTCATGGTTAAGGGTCTCAGCCAGCTATTTGCCGCCGGCCCGCCAGTCGTCCGTCAAGCCACGTTCGAAGACCTTTCGAAAGAAGCCCTGGGCGGTTGGGAAATTCACGCCACAAATGGTACCGTGGATAACGTGGCAACTTCGGAGTCAGAGGCGTACGATCAGATTCGAAGCTTCCTTTCATATCTCCCCTCATCAATCTTCTCACTCCCCCCTGTGTTGTTGGGACCGGCTGTGAGCGATACAAGGGAGAGAAGGGAAGAGGAGTTGATCAGGATTATGCCCAGAAGAAGGGCGAGACCATATGATGTTCGCAAGCTGATTCGGTTGATTGTAGACAGGAATGATGAACCTGAGACTAGCTTTTTCGAGATTGGTGCAACGTGGGGTAAAAATATCGTTACTGGCTTTGCGAGATTAGATGGACGACCTGTTGGTATCCTTTCGAGCGATTGTACAGCCAATGGAGGTTCGTCCTTTACTTATCACGGCCTTACAAAGCTCATGGCCTTCTTCCCAGGTGCAATAGATGCGCTCGGTAGCCAGAAAACTACCCGTTTTGTAAATCTTTGTGATCATTTCGGGTATGGTTAGAGGCTCCCTTATTCTAAGGTCTCCACTCACAGGGATGGCGATAGTATTCCCATCTTGAATCTCGTTGACCAACCAGGCTTCGCAATTGGTCAGTTGAGTTCTGTTCTCCGATTATACCGCCATACTAAGATGCTCAGGCACCATTGCTGAGAAGACGGCAACTATCCGACACGGTGCGGGGGCGCTAGCAGCGCTATACAACGCTTCTGTACCCATTTTCACCGTCATCCTCCGTCGCGCTTTCGGCGTCGCAGGCGGAGCGTTTGGAGATCCAGACGATGGATTTGGTAAGCGTGTTGCGTGGTAAGTTAATGTGATAGAGCTGTCATTTCTACTCAACATTTTATTTTTTTTTCCCTGTCTCTTGTCGCCTCCCCGTATAAAAAACCCGGGATCTCACGACTACATATATTTCTAGGCCCTCCGGGGACTGGGGCAGTCTCCCGCTCGAGGGCGGTATCGAAGCTGCTTACAAACGACAGTTAGACGCTTGCAAAACATCCGAGGAACGCGAAAAGCTGATGGTTGTGCTCCTGGAACAATTCGAAGATGTCCGAAGCCCATTAAAGACTGCGCACAAGTTTGGTGTTGAAGAAATCATTGATCCTAGGG
Organism: Macrolepiota dolichaula; assembly: GCA_003315915.1. Taxonomy (NCBI): domain Eukaryota; kingdom Fungi; phylum Basidiomycota; class Agaricomycetes; order Agaricales; family Agaricaceae; genus Macrolepiota; species Macrolepiota dolichaula. The sequence continues at coordinate 21,278 of QFDT01000383.1, read as the reverse complement.
ACACGAGGCCGATGGCTTGTGAGGTAAGGTCCTTCCCCTGTTTTGTGACGAGATGGCTGATCACCGTTGGTGATAAAGTGGATAGCGCACGTATACGAGCATGTACTACCACAGCTTGTTACACTGCGACAAGCAAAGTTTGGGTGGGATGCAAAACCGTTGAGCGGAAAGGGGTACAAGTTGTAGTCATGACGAACAAATTTTACTCATCTTGACATTGCTTTCTGATTAAATCGATATCAGCACCATGGAATGAGCCCCGTCGTTTATAGAAGTTGTTACATATCAGTCAAAGTATCATCAATCTCTTGCGACAACATTTATCTCTACTCCGATCATCACCCTGTTGTATGAAGCATTTCTATCTCGGTACAAACCCGCTTCGCCTGACTAATTGCAGTTACGATGAACCTTCTTGGCACCCTCCCCCTAACCTCTCTATAGCAGCTGGATGCTAGTTGATCTCAGCCTATTTTTCGACTCTATCATGTTACTTCCACCCATCTGCCACCAAAAATAGCACTGTTCCCATGCTATGCGAACAATCAAGGGGTGGGGCGCTTCAAATAAGGTTTTAGAGAAGCATTGGAAATTTCGGAATCTTTAGAGGTTGTTAATAGACAATTACGTGATCCCCACATTCCTACTAAATGCCACCGCTCAACCTGTCATGGTCTACCAATTGTGGCCTACGCCTCGACGTGCCACTAGTCCCGTTTAATTCCACAAAGTTAGCGAGCAGAGAAAAAAGCTCTGGGGACTTTTTTGTCATCATTCAGCTCCGAAACCTCCATCATTCATAATAGTGCCCCTGGGCCACGCGTGAATCATGTACATCTGACCCTGCTTTGTTGGAAGAGATCACAATTCATCATGGCGGTATGATCGTGCGTACGTCCGATGACTACAGCAAGTTCTTGGCAAAGTCCTGGAGCCCGCAAGTGGGCAGGAAAGATGGAGGGGCTGCAACTCGGTGGGTGGGACGAACTGTAAATGCTATTTATGTGACTCTGCTAACGAAGACCTCATTCTCTGACCAGCAACTTCAGCTCGCGATAAAATACAATGATTAGTGAATACATTTCTAACGTCATAAAGCGCATAGAGTGTGCAAAAAGTCTAGCAATAACGATCATACCTGAAAGGAGGGACGGATAGCATATAGGATTCATGTTGTAACGGGATGCAAGCTTAGATGGGGTGATTATGTTGCGGCCCAGTGGCTCCTGTAAAATCAAATCAAGTCAGTTCAGCGTGAGGAGCTAGGATCAAAGCCATGTACTTCTGAGGAATGTATCTTGGTCCTCGCCAGATAGTACTTCCAAGCTTCTGTCCTCAGTGGCCGGGAGGAGAAGTGTAGAGAAGATACCCGTGAACATGAAGAACGCGAATATCTGAAATCTTCGTGATAAAGTTAACATCGCACTAAAGCATCCCAGTCTCATCGACTTACAGATGCCCGATAAAATGCTCTGGACCGCCAACATTTCTCAGCATAGCAAAGACAATCTGTGCCACGATAGCCCCAAGTTTGCCAGAAGCGGCAGAAATACCATGGCATGTCGAACGATAGCGCGTGGGAAAAACTTCGCCAGGAATCACGAACGTAGTGGTATTTGGGCCGAAATTCTGCCAGAAATTGGCCAGGCAGGTGAGGAAAACAAACGCTTTTGTTGCTGTCGGGTTGGCGGTTAATTTATCATAAGCGGAACCTAAAACGGATACCCGATCAATATTATCAACCACGTGACCTCAGATAGGGTGATCCCTCCTACCCATGATGATGAAGAGGACGGTGAGGACAGCAAAGCCCGTGAGCTGTATAGGCTTTCTGCCCCACGAGTCGATAAATAGGAATGCGGCCCAATAGCCTGGAATTAACCCTGCAGCGGCTAAAATCATGTTACCGATGCAAATGTTCCGCAGGTTGTTGTAGATGTCCAACGGACTTTTGGGAGAGCTTGTCACGTTAAAGCCGATTGCCTCTATCACCAGAGTGGTGTTTAAATTAAGACCATAAAAAGCGATATCAAGCGCAAACCAGGACCACGAGGTTCCAAAGAGGACCTTCCCATTCTTCCACTTGCTAAAGTGACGTAGAAAATCACCCCAAGTTGCCTCGGGTGCTGGAAGACGCGCAATTGGAGCATTCCATTCGTCCTTGCGCTCCATCTTGAGAGCGACAGCTATATCAGCCCTAGCCTGCTCGATATTCCTTTCTATATCCATAGTGAAACGGGGTGTTTCAGGAATGGTCAGACGGAAGTAGAGGGCCGCGACAGCAGGAATACAACCAATCCCGATGAATAGACGCCACACAGCGTCAACACTCTCCACGTGAACCATAGGATTATGTGTCGGAGAGTTGAGGATATGGTCCTTGAATCCGACGGTGGAAATGAAAGCCACAAGGCCGGCAACTGGATTGTAGATGTGAGGATCATTTACGATTTTTTTTTTTTCAGTTGAACACCCACGGAAATTTCCCCATCCTTGAGATGAGAACGTAGCAGTGACCATGCGTCCTCTAATCTTTGTCGCCGCGAACTCTGAAGAAATGACAGCGCTCAGTGGATAATCCCCGCCAATCCCTTGTATCCCAAGTCAGATACCGATTTGGTGATCCGTTACGGCAACACCTACCTATACCCATCTTCGCGAATGTAACAAGTATATCAATTCTTGGTAGATCATGTACGAGCCATGTAAACCACTCACGATAAAACGCCACACAATGAGGGCACCGATGATATTAACAGAAGGACCATGGCCCGACATTGCCTGGCCAAATGTCGCCACCACCATTATGACCAATTCTACGCCATCTCAACATTCTAGTTCAGTGTCTGCGACCGAGTGTATATCATTGATATACTTACACATCCTCTTACGCCCTACAAGATCGGCGACCCATCCGAAAAACAGCTGGCCTACAAGTGTGCCCGCGGGAGTAGCGACTTTGATGCCAAAATCTTGATTGGGGTTAAGCACTCCCTTTGCACCGTACACATAGCCCAACATCGTCGATGCTATATTGATAGCAAAGATATCATAGGCATCTGTGCAAAATCCAATGCCTGCGACGACGCAGACCTTGGCATGAAACCAGCTACAATTACGTAAGATCAGGCATGCTCTTCTGGGGGCATGGAAGGTGGCGACGAAGTACGAACGAGAATTGGGCATTATCAACTTCTTCCAAGGCAGCTCGTCGGTGCTCAGTCAACCCAGTGATCAGGCTCTTTCCATCGTTGACCTCGGGGGTTTGCTTGGCGGGGCGAGGTCTTTGGTCGGAGCCGCCAATACTTTCTTCTACCAGCCCGGCCCTTCTTACAAGCTCGATATCGGAAGCTGCCTCTGGTCTTGACATTGGAGTTGCGGGAGGAGAACGGAAACACGACGTCTGACAATTGATAGCTATATGTACTGCTTGAGAGGATTCCAAGCATGGCCCAAAGCGGATATGTAGTACTACTAATCCCCACGCTTGTTAAATGATTATTGATGATCTCAGATGAGCTTCGGCGACCCCCGATGTGTTATGTTGTCTTTGTCGGGAAGTTGTATTTATGAGCACTGGGATGTCTAGACTTGGAAATATAAAACGTCTGATGGAACGGCCTAGAGTGTCATCCGAACGAGACAGATATGCTGAACACCGGGGCTAGGAAACTCAGATACAGTTCTGTCTCCGAGATTCGAAAGCCGTGACCAGCGTGCCAAGAAAGTCTTGGGGAAGCTTGGGCAGCCACTGTTGTGAAGCTTGTGGGGTGGGCGTCCATCTTGACAGCAGCACCAATCTTAGTCACTGACAAGTGCTCACAGCGCTCGATTGGAGTAGGCATAGCAAGTAAAAGTTAAATAGACTAGACGGTGGTATGGTCCTACATCGAACGGGCGTAGACAACCGATCATACCACGGCCATCAACCTTGAATGTTTGGAATGGTGTTATATTAATCTTGGAAATTCACACACACATCACCGAGATTAAAACGTCCACGTAGAAGCGTCGTATATGTAGCTGAGGCGAGAAATATCACACGGAAGCTGTTTCCGTGCTCAACACCATCCTGATTGGACGCCCAGAGAGGTCTGCGTGGTTTCGCGTCTTCTCTCGTCTGTAAAGCCGTTCTTTTGGTTCTATCAGCTCGTCGGCGTGACACTGTGTGTTCTGGGAATACTGATACTTCTGAAGGGTGTAGCGGTGGTCATCGGAGGTCAATGTAGAACATCGATTTTCTTAGGCTGAGCACAAGTTCTCGCTTGTCGCGGACCACGTCGCGGACGTGATGGTCTCTTTTGTTGGTACTTATGTCCGCAACCGCCCGTCAGTATATATCGCGCATAGTCAGTAGATCTTATGAAGTACTGGGCGGAAATACTGTACACTTTATTTATAGATCGCTCAAACTATTTAGGCTGATTAGATGGAGAAAGTGCGATCACCTGCGAGTGTAAACATATCTTTCCATCGGTTGAATGGTCTAGTGGTTATGATTTCTGTCTCACACACAGGAGGTCCCCGGTTCGACCCCGGGTTCAACCAGCTTTTTGCTTTCTTCCAAGTCGCATGTGCTCCGAAAAGCACCTCATTATATATTGACGCTGTTGTAGGGTATAGTGTGTCAAAAGGATCAAAATAAACGCAACTAAACTGGTATATCATGAATATGTATATTGATGAAGAACCAGCTGCAACCCAAATCATGATCTAGAACCTATCCGCACGTCGCCCAGCGACGGGTCCAAGGGAATCGGCGAATGACTATGACTCCGTGAATTTGATGACTTTGGCGTCGATTTCCCTGACCGCACACCTCCGTTCCTGAGGTGTGTTCGTTCGTCAGCTTCATCATCCGACTCATCCTCTTCTCTCAGCTCACGCAGCCCCACGCTTTCTGACCCAGCCAGTCCATCCGGTCCGTCGTATGCATTGAAGAGTGTTTCACCACGGTGCTGTTGGCTTCGATACAGTGATGAATTGCGTCTGTGGTGGGCACCTGCTCTAGGGACTCCTGAGGGATCACTGCGATCTGTGCCGGGTCCGTTCCAGCCGTCGAGGGACATTCGGCCTTGGAGACTGAGACGGGGGTTCATGAGTCCGCCTTCGAGGGCGGAGTGTCCGTTAGCGTCGAGTGATGGTGGGGGTGTTGGGACGCGGGAGATGTTGAGGAGGTGGACGCCGAGGAATGTGACGATGAAGCCCATGAGAAGGGAGACAGTGTTTGTACCGTCGGTTGTGTTGAAGCCTTGGAAGAGGATGAGGGAAGCAACGATGGTGGCCGAGGAAAAGCCGACGTAGTACATTGGATTTACGCTAGAGAAAAGTTTATCAGAATTTTTTTTTGGTAATATGACAGGGGGCATGGTGGAGTTTGATGTGACTTACACGTTGGTTGAGAATGTATCAAGGGCTTTGTTGAAGTAGTTCATTTGGACGATAATGCAGACAGCGACAACAATACCGAATACATAGGTACTTGGGTGCGTGAATTGGTTGTGGCCGCTAAAGCTGAGCTTGACTGCGACACCGAAGCCCTTGATAGCCATGACGGAGACGGAGCCAACAACGGAGCAGATGGAGATGTAGACGAGGGGGTTGGAGCGACCGTAACGAGGGACGACCGCGTATATCATAATGAGGGAGAATGCCAGGACCGTGAAGCAGTACATCAGGAAACCTTGATTGCGAAGATGTTTGTTCGAGGTGTAGTGAAATGAGAGGCAGTAACACATACCTGGTTGGAGAGCATAGTTGAGAATCTCGTCAACCGTTTCTACAGGTTTGTCTTCGGGAGCGTGGAGAACGATAATGAGAGATCCGATCAAACATAGTGTACAGCCTAGCCGGCCAAGGTGACCGAGTTCTTCATTGAGGAGGAAGGAAGCAAGTATGGCGCTGGGTTATCGTAAAGAAAGTGATGCTGAAAATTTAGGAAAATCATACCCAATGAGCACGCTAAGGGCCCCTAGCGGCGTTACCAGTATTGGAGGAGCGAAGGTGTACGCAGCAAAGTTGGCGACTATGAACAATCATTGAACATCCTGAGCCTGTGTTCAATGTTCGGACACAACTCACCTTCACCCAGAACCACTGTTGATATGAATAAGTGTATAGTAGCGGTTCAGGATTAATAGCTGCGGAACACGGATAATGGTACGTACACGTCGACATACCAGCCCACCAAATGGGATTCTTCAGGTATGAGAGATTTTCAGACGCCTGAGTGCCATAGGAGCTCCTTTCTGCTGCGTCGTTAAGACCCTGTAGACGATGGCGATAATTAGTGGAGTGTGAATGCACTGAAGTGCTTGGTGCTACCTTTTTCGTGATGATGAAACTGGTGCCAATTGCGAGCGAACTTGAGACAGCGAGTGCCAGACCGATGTATTTGTCTTCAACCATGGTATGAAGACAAGAGGATGAGGAGGAAAAATGACAGGACCCAGCCCTAGCTAACGGCAGTATAAGGATCTACCTAATTTTCGGAAGGGCTTTCGTGGCATCTCACCCGTTTGTCTAATTGATGGCACGTGCGTAGCTGGACAAATAGGCAACAAAAAGCTGGTTGAACCCGGGGTCGAACCGGGGACCTCCTGTGTGTGAGACAGAAATCATAACCACTAGACCATTCAACCAGTTGCGAATGTTGGATCAAAAGGCTACCTCTATATTCTTCGCCGCTTTCAACTGAAATACAACAGTAGACACCCTAGCTAAGTATGTTGTAGGGATTGTTTTAGGATAGCCTAAAAGACTGCAGAACAAATGCGGTCGAGCCTCCATCCTAATGACAACAACATATAAGTGCGGAACTCTCCTACCGTTTTCACGACTGCAGCTGTTCCCTTCTACTCGTTCCGATACCCAATCAATCATCACGTTGATGTCACTGATACATGTATGAATAATCACACACCCACCGCTTACCTTGGAATCCAGCCCCGTCGATGCTCGATTGTATGGAATAAATGCATCCCCACAATGATTAAGACATCCATTGCCTGGCAAAGAAACATAGCATATGGTGCTCGTGCTATGTCTCCGCTGCAATTGAAGTGGGTGGTCCCAATTCAGCTGAATTTCGTTGGTCCAGAATGGGGCCGTGGCGGCTGACAGGTCGAATTCGCTAGTTTCTTGTGACAATTTCGTTCTAAATCACAGATACTCACCGAAATTCATTCTTGAGATTGTACAAGTGGAGAGGCATTGGCCACTGATTGATCAACGTTGATCGAGGTTCCCACTGGTGTTTGCGAGTATTTGATTGAGAAGGCGCGCTGGCGCCACGACAAGCCGCGAGAATATTCTCAGAACTAAAGCCCCGTCGTCTTGTCATTCAATTTCGTTGAAAGGCACCCTTCTCCCGTTGTCGCTCATTGTCAGGATTGTACGTGACGAGGAGTGGTGATTCCATCACGCAGACGCGCAAATAACGACCAAACAAATCTTGGAACTGAGCATCGACGTCGTTGCCCATGGCAGAGGCGACGTTCAAAGACGTTCCAGAACTATTTGAGGTATCTTATGTGTTAATGCACACAATGCTCTTGCTGACTTTGTTACAAGGTGGACCTCGGAGAATCGTTGACTGCACGGACAGAGAGTCTTGGTATGTCTGCTTACCTAGTGACAACATGAACATAACCGACGCGTACCCCAGCAACTTTTCGTGAACTCGGACCACCTGATTTGTGCCACACTGTGAAGAGCACTGGAAAGAGTGGGCAGCGAGAGGTGGATTGCTTCGTTTTTGGCGCATAACCTATACTCACAAATCGCGCAGCTTGGTTCGTACCACTTCGTCTCCGGAGTCGACGCATCGTCCTCGGCATCATTAGCCGCATACATCAACTCACTTACGTATGCCATTGAGGACAATATTGCGTGGTTTTCCAAACCCGCTGCCTGGAAGGTTCGGAACGGGTGCTACTGGTATGTGGGGTGCCGCACTGTCCGTTCCATTGCAGAACTTGATTGTATGCGTAGCTGTTTTAATGCTTTCTCGCGAGTTGATGTCCGCGTTGATGTCAAGATACCTGGAGGAGTCCAAGCATATGTAATTGATTTGCGTGGCGAGAGGTTAGTGCTTATTGGCTTGTCCGCAGTTATCTGCTTAGAATCTTTGTCAGACATGAAGCGACCCCAGAAATCTGGCAGGAAACTTACATCTCCGCTCTCCTAAGAGCCATCCTCTACTCCGATGACTCTAACTACCACCTTGATGCTTATCGCAAGCTAGACCCCATTACCACCCCAGAGAGTGAACTGCGTTTCCTCCAAGCAGCTGAGGTATTGTTTGACAAAGGTTAGTACTGCAATCCTATGTGCGTACGTTCCCTGACCATCTTGTACAGGCTGGCAAGTTGGTTCAGATCCTGAAATCCAGGTTGCGTCTATTGTCTCCAATCATCTAACTGCTGGCATCATGAAGTATTTCGGGGATAGTGGAAGGTACCAGCCTGCGGCAAATCTATTTGAAAAGATTTCTGCACGCGAACCGGAGGTGTCATCACTGTTGGCGAAAGCGTACATCGGGATGAGTAAGTTATATTTTTTTATTCTCGATGGATTGACAACCAATTGCTTCTAGACGAGGAGGTTAAAGCAGTACAAATCATGTCTTCCGCGATGAAGCAGACCCCCCAGTCCCATACCCTGTTGCATGTCCAATGTGATTTTCTGCGGTCGAAAGGAAAGTTGGAGTGGGCACTTAAACTAGCCCGCCAGGCCGTCAATTGCGCACCCAGCGAATTCGTAACTTGGGAAAAGTTGACCGAGCTGTACATTGACCTCAGTCAATATGAATCAGTAAGCAATATTCAACGTGGCTTTGGCTAGTTTATCTTACCCTCCCGTGTAGGCCCTGCTCACGTTGAACTCTTGTCCGATGTTCACCTTCAACGGTCGAGATATGCACCGCCCTCTATCCCCTGCCAAAGTCCACCTTCCCTTCCACCGCGCTATCGGAGAAATTCTTCCTGAAAAAACCAAGACAGACGATGATGAGGTAAGTATTTTCGTCAAATCAACCCCACAGTTGCTAACGGGCACTAGGCTGATCCCGCACTACAACGATTACCCGCTCCCGGTCTCCGAGGTACATGGGCAAGGGCATACTCACTCCTCACTCGTCTTGTCTCTCAAATTGGTTGGGACGAGCTTCTCAAAACGCGGAGCAGTGTTTTCGTTATGGAAGAGGAATACCGTATGCAGAAAGCACAAGCAGATATCCAGAAGACTGCCGTTGTCAACGGACATGGTGAGGACACAAGTGTGGATAGTGACGTTAGTAGAATGGTCATTCATGAGGACGGTACCGTTCGTACTTTGCCAGATGACAATGCATCAACTCGAGGTATACTATCAGCTTCGAGTTCCAGTGACCCTTTGGCTGCCGATGGAAACGATGTTCCGGTGTCAATACCAACGATCAGGGTCTCGACGGAATCCGATCGCGCAACAAGAGAGGAGACCCTCGTTGGTCATTCTTCCGACAACAGCGAGGGCCAGGTCAATGGACCTCAGGAAATACAGGGCTTGGAGAAACCCGTTCAGGCTGCGGCTGGCGAGGAGAAGGTATCATCAGACCCGTCCACTACCTCACACCAAGAGCCATTTTCCTTCAGCAATAAACGACTATGTGAGCGTTGGTTGGATAATTTATTCATGGTCCTTTATGAAGTATGCATCCTTGTTGATGACTGAGGAGCCACTAGATTAACTCATATCTTAGGATCTTCGAGTATGGACTATCTTCCGAGCCGAGGTTGTCCATTTTAAAACTCAACACGTGGCATATCGTAAAACGGGGCTTGAGTGGGAAATACTCGGAGACCTTGGGATGCGTCTGCATCACCGAGAGGAGGCCAAGGAGGCATACCAACGCTGTCTGGATGCTCCCCGCTACTCGGCCAAGCCATGGTTGAAGCTTATGCAGATGTACGCAGAAGAGGGCGATATTCAGAGGACGATTCAAACAGCGATTCGAGTTGCTGCCTACCAATATGCTGAATACACGGAGATGACAGTGCGTATTGTCCTGTTGCATATTAATGATGGAAGTGAATGTGTTATTTTAGTTCCCGACGCATATAGCCCGCAGTTTCTTCAAGCTGGGGCAGCTACATGGACATGCCAAAATCAAGTTCACGCTACTAAGCATGGGTCTACCGGAACCTATTCTGAAGATAATGGAAAGTTACTCGGAATATGGCAAAACTTTCAAGATCGAGGGTTCTGATTTCTGATAATGCTGATACCGTTTGTTCGATTCCGTAGTTTTATAAAGGATTGTTCGTTATACATAGCATCTTTTGTCTATAAGGCGTGATGCGCTCGCCATTCAGGGCGTTGATGATCTCCTGTCTTAACTTATGAAATTCTAGATTTGGACCTAGTATCGCACTCCTAGCGTTGATGAGAGACCTGGACATCAATTCAAACAACAGATGGTGATGCACTAGCTCGCTCATGGTGCTAATTAAACGTCATGATCATTTCCATCCCTGACGGGGGACGGATATATAAATTCTCAGGACTACCGACTCGGAATACATCGCTACTCGGATCGATAGTGACGACGCACTCAGGTGAGAGGCCACTTCGGAGAGGACAAACGTATTGCTGAGCCCTGACATGTTGGCACATACAGGTTTTGATGTCATTACAGGACCTTCCTCGCGAAACAATCGATGACATCGTCCGGTGGCTCAAGGAAGACCAGAAGACATTGTCTGCGTGTAGCATTGCAGGGCGGCTATTCCTTTTGTCGTGCCGTTGCGTGATGTTCTCGACTATCAACATAGAATATGAGGAACTGGGTGGGCTGTTGGAAGTCATCGAAAGCCCACTATCGACAATTACGCAGGTGTTGCAGTGTTTGAGGTTTGTGAGGAGGAATTTGACCATGAGGAAGTCTCGGACGTGGTTTATTCATGGGTCGAAGTATGGCTCCGAGTCGGTTGTACCTGTGGTAGCGGACGTTGTTTCGGAGAGGGTGGTGAGGGACCTGCAGGGCGTGAGGCGTGTTCGGTTGGAAGGTGTTTCTCCGGGTGTTGATCGGTCGTTCTGGGTGTTGCTGGCTGGATTGAAGGGTGTAAGGGAGGTGGAGGTGGAAGGTGGTGGAGTTGAAATGAGTAAAATATTGCAATGGGCGTGTGGGCTCCAGGAACTGGAGGAGTTGTCGATTTTCCGGCCGACGTTGGGGACACGAGTGCAGGTAGAAGAGTCTGGATCGGTGTTGGGTGACATGTCCGGGTATGAGTGGAAGGCGAGGAATATGAAGAAAATGAGGATTCCGTTGTTGGATATTGGTGCTTGGGATTGGCTTGGGGTGGTGTCGTGGTTGGTGGAGCAGAGTCCTGTACCGCGTGTGAGGGATTTGAGGATTGGGTCTGCGTGCAGTGGAGTTTGGGACGCGGGGGGTGCGCGTGGTGTGCGCATTTTGAATAGGCTTATGGGGGTTGTTGGATCAGGAGTTGAGCATTTACATATTGTTTTCCTGGGATATGAAGGTGAGTTTATGGGCTCTATGTGTACCTAAGGGTTACTCGGAGCTGACGGTGGAATGTTGTAATCGGTGTAGAAGTTTTGGACCTGGATTTGAGCCCTTGCAACAGCCTTCGGTCAGTCTTTCTTGAGGGTTTCCGAATCGGACCGTCGAATCGGATGGACCGACGGAGAACCCTTGAAGGGGTTTTAAAAAAGATAGTGAATTGTGCGGGCGCAAATAGTTTGCAGAGCGTGGTGTTGACCATCGAGGTGGATCCAGAAGCTCGGAATATGCTGGCGTTCTTTGGCATTTCGGACGCTGCACTGTTTCATAGGTTTGACTGGGGGGAGATTCCTAACATTCTTGTGACGGGTTGGATCGGAAACTTCGGCCAACACGGTGGACGGAGGGCCCAAGACAAGGATTTGATCCTGATCATTCAGGGAGGCTCAAAGTACCAGCAGGAACGGGTCGACGAGGTTCTGCGTCAAGGAGCTTTCCGCATGATAAACGAAAGGGTAAATTTGGCGGTGCGATTTGAGACTGAGGAGGTTTTATTATATGGGCGTTGTTGTCAGAGTGGTGTCTGAGGGGAGAAAACATTGCAACTCACGTAAACAATGACATTGGCTCTAGCTTAATCAAATGGAGCGTGGTCATTGGCATACCATTAGGAGTGAATATGTTCATCATGTCCGATGTCATCTTTAATATTGGGCATCGGGCTGTGAGAAAGTCCGACTCGAATGGGTCAGGAAATATTAATAGAGTGAGCTCAAATTGCGAAGAAAAAATCATGAATGGACAGAAAATGAGTTCGGAATGTGTGTATGAGGTGAAGAGACGGCAAGTATGGGGCAAGGTGTGCCTGTGGGACGGTGAAGGGAGGATGTAGGGCCACGCGGTTGTCCTGGAGTCCGTCCGGGATTTCGGGTAACTGGATCGCTATACTGGGCTAAATCAACATATGGCTACACACTTGTCTTGTTCCACGTAAAATCTCCTGACCTAACTGGGCTACAGTGCAACGCAGCACCACTGTCCTTTCTTTTCTCCCAGCACTGTCGTCGTGCGTGTCTAGCCATGTCCGTCTCGCCCCCTATCCACCGCCTTTCCACAAGCTCAAGTCGCCAGGAGGAACTCATTAACGCATACGAGGCTGAGGAGGAACGTATCATAAATCTGCTATCCCGCAAGCTGGAAAAGGTCAGTGGGTCGTGTGACTATCCATCCGCTATGCTAAGTCTGGTTTCTGCAGTTGCGTGAAGAGAAGATTGGTCTTGAAACAACACTTGAGGCCGAGTCAGAGTCTCATGTCAATCGACTCACACGCGAACTCACAGCGCTGAGGCTGGCTCAGCAACAGCAGCAGCCGGACAGTGGGGGTTATGCCAGCAGTGGGACGACGGGTATGAGCATATCGCCTGAGGCGAGATTTGGATTTCGTTCTCCTACAGAACCTATTGATCCGAGTTTCGAGACTATGTTAGAGGCCCTCAGAAGAGAGAACGAGCAGCTAAGAAATAGGCTTGTTGGTGCCGAAAGAAACTACATTCGAGCCACACGGTTGAATGATGTTTATCGCGAAGAGCTTATAGACCACAGGCGACGAGTTCGTGCTTCTTCCTCTGATTAATGAGTGCTGACATTGCTAACTCTCTCGTGTAGCTGGGCTTGTCTGTAGATGACTTAATCGGACACTCTTCTGAATCCTTGGCCCAGCCGATACATCATAGAACTGGCTCTATGTCGGGCGCTGCCTCCCCGACGTCAGTGATCCACTATCCTTCGGCTGGTCCATCTTCACAACCGGTGACAAACGGTGTTCCCATACCTCGCCCCGCTTCGCAAATATATCGGCCCGTCCATAACACCCTCTCTGAAGTCAATACCCCGCTTTCACATTCACCGTCGTCAGCAGACTCCCCGTCTCCATCTCCGTTTCTCTTCTCACCTGTCACGTCAACGAACCCTGCGAGTTATATCAGCACAAATACAAATATCACAAGCCCTAGCTCAACGGAGTCGTGGACTATCCATAACGCGATGGTTTCTGCCCAGACTCTCACGTATCCATCAGTGCCTCCACCCTCTCTGGCCTCATCCCTTGGTTCGCCTGTACATCAACGTTCTCATTCGCCTGCCGAACCTGCGAGTAGACGAGCCTCTTTGGCGAGGAGAGGCAGCAACAGTCGCGCTACTGAAACGGCGAATTTTCGGAGTGGGAACGTGGGTGGTTCCATGAGCCACCGTGTGAGCGTTGAACGCGGCGGACGAGTGGCTGAAACCGGCACGTTGATGCCCAGGAGTCGCGCTGGGAGTAATTCCGTTGCTTCAACTACGACAGAGGCAACATCTACGAATCGCGTTCGAGGATTTCGAGTTGGAGGGTTTAGGATTGGTTTTTTTGACTCAGAGAACTAGAGTTGGGTGTTTAATATCCAAGGTGATGGCCATTGTTTTTGTTCTATTTGACGTATAACTTACTGTATTGTTATAATGGGGATGTCAACAATATAATGATTCTGCATTATGAATCGTACTGAGGCGTGGCACAGGTTACACGTAAATCGACGTAACACAGTGGAGGATGATGCACGATGCTGTGGCGGGCAGACTGATCCAAACCCCGAGTTGGAAGCCGGCACCGTCGGGACAGCGGGAGAAGTTTACCGAAAATGGTAAATGCGCTCATCACGTGTCACGCGCCGCGGCGGGTTCTCAGGGGCTCCGCGTCGGCCCGCCCGCCGAAGTGCATTTGATTGGCCGACAGATGTGGCTGTGCCTGTCCCGCCACATGTCCATTGTTCTCCATCTTGGTACTATTCCGGCAGCGCGACTCGGGAAAAGTGACTCAAGGTGACAATGGGTATATATAGGCGTGTCCCCCCATTCCTGGGTTCCCCTCAACCGCCATGTCGTACCCCTTCGAACAATTTACTGCTGGTGAAAGTTATTCTACACCACCAACGCCCATTGACGGTTTCCCGCAATGGGAGACTGTTGAGCGTGAACAAGAGCAACAACTCCAGCAACAGCACCAACAACAACAGCAGCAGCAACAGCAGCAGTCGCAAGAACAATTACAACATTCACCAACTCAACCCACTCCAACTTTTCAGCTTATCCATCTCGAGGATGCCCATCCTCAACATATGGATTCTCAACAACCTCTCACCCCCCTTGAGTCTGGGACCATTGATAATGCGCCCATCCACCTTCACCACGTACCTCTTGATCATAGACCCACAGAAGGAAGGTTAGAACCAACGGGAAATGACATATTTCGCATGTTCGGTGTTATTAACCATGCGGCTAGCAGTAGCAGTGCCAGTAGCGCGGCAAAACTATCCGGAGCAGCACCGCTGCCACAGACGACCGCAGGGCCCAGCTCGGGCGGCACGGTTTTGCGCTCTGCGCGCTCGACGCGACAGTATCATCAGTCGTTACATCCATATCAGCGGTCGCAGACCACGACGCCTGGCGCGGGTCCTTCTGTCACTGCTACCGCTGGACCGAGTAGATCGGCACCCATGAGAGAGGCGCAGGTTTCAGGACCTGGACCGTTGAGGTTTGTTCATCATAATCTAACTCCCGTGGTCCCACAGCTACCGGTTACTACTTCGGTCGTTCCGTCTGCTATGCCCTCACCCGCAAGTGTTCCTGGTCGGACGATGGGGGGCTTTGGTTCCGCCACGAGGTGAGTATTGTTGCTTTACGCTGTGCTACTTGGACGTTGAATTTGTGGCGTCCGCGTTCAGTTCGCCAGTCGTACAGTTACAAAAGTCGGCGCTTATGCATGCCTCGCCCAAAATACCCGACGATCCACCTTCGTCGATGCAACATTCCGCGCGCAAGGCGTATGGGGTTAGGACCGACACCCACTATGACCCCGAAAGAGGCGTCCTTACCGCTATCCTCGAGTTGCCCGGCGTGGAAAAGAAGGACGTCAAATTATCCCTTCTGACATTACGCCATAATCGGGTGAGGCAGCTTAAGGTATGGGGCACTTTGGCCCCTACGTTCCCTCTCCCCAACGCCGAAGGTCTAATGCAGTACCCTGGGGCATTTCTGCGTGAGAGGAAGTTTGGAGAGTTTTCAAGGACGTTTACGGTCCCTAGTCATTTAAAAGTACGTATTTATCCTAATCCACAGCATACCCCCATCTTTCCCTGAGTTCTCGAGTGAGTGAGTGAGATTTTAATGCCCTTGCCTTCTTCTTTTGCTTTGGTTTCATCCAGCGTGAAGATGTCCAAGCTGTGATGAAAAGGGGGATTATGACCCTCAAAATTCATTTTGGACCACCCGCAGAGGCGCAAGATGTCCAAGAGATCGCCATCAGCTGAACGATTTCCAACCACACCTCAAATTCTCAAATATAGAAGCAAGAGATACCACCCACAACTCCAAGACGACAAGAAGAGACTTTGCTAGGAAGTCTCTGTGAAATGAAGGAGAGCAATTTGTGATTGCTCTCTTTTCTACCTCAGTGACATCCATATCCCCACCCGAGATTTTTCCCTTCCCAGATACACTGAATCATTCGTACACGATCCTCAGTGGTTCGTCCCTGTCTGTATTATACATCCCCGCTCTTGATGCTTTCCTGGACTCGCATTACTCCCCACCTCTCGTATATCTCCCATGCTTTCTGTCAGCTTTCAGGTTACCCAAGCTAATCTCCGTGTTGTGTTCCTTCCCCTTTCATCGCAATTCTGTACCAATCATCCCCCTCGTCACTGTGCAAGTTTTTAGGACCCACTTAGTATATACCAATCGTAACATTATTCCGTTCCCTCTCCAGACTTTCTACTCCAAACTTTCGATATACCTTATTTACCTTTGGCCTAAAATGTGGGTACACTGTCGCGTACGCACCGAATATCTATCGCATTTTTTTCTTGTTGGACGTGGATGCAGGGTCAGATCCGTGAATGAGCTATGTCGTAAGTCAATTCACGGAACAAGAAAAATTATATCACGCGCTTTCTTCTCAAACACTCCCACCTTGTGAGTTCTGTACCATTGCTGGAAACAGTGTATACAGAACCCACCGTCGGGGCCCCGTGCGAGTTGATGAACAAGAGTCACAAGACATAGCTTCGTGAGGATCAAAACATTTCGACTTTGGGGGTAAATTGCCATGTGGAGACATACTGCCCATGTTTGGACAGGTATTAGATACTCGGCCGTATCGCGTGCTTGCGCTACTAGCGCTCGTTTTCCCACTGGTATCGCTGCCTCTACACGACTTTCTCAACTCTCAAAGACCAGCGCGTTCGTGATACCCAGGAGGAACCTCGTTACTCTCAACACAGGCACGACCCCAGTAGGACCTACGAAACGGAAAAACGACTTGGTTAGGGAAGATATGGGTGCCAAAGGAACACATGAGGTTAATACGACGGTGCGGTTGCAGAATCTGAGAGAGTTGATGAAGAAGGCTGGTGTCGATGTGTTTGTCGTGCCGAGTGAAGATCAACGTGCGTGTTCGATTTTGGTCATTGGGGGTGGGAGGGTTGATCATGATGATGGAGTGTAGATTTCAGCGAGTACTTGGCTGCGTGCGATCAGAGGCGGGCTTTTATATCTGGGTTCAATGGCTCTGCTGGTATGTGGTTGTCGTCTATGTTGGTGTGGATGTGTTTTAATTTGGGCTAGGGTGTGCGGTTGTGACACTCGAGGCAGCACATTTGTTCACGGATGGAAGATATTTCTTGCAGGCGGAGAAACAGTTGGATTCGTGCGTTTTAAGTCTGATGCTATGTGGGATGGTGGTGTTAACGCAAGTTGGATTTGGATAGGAATTGGACGTTGATGAAGCAGGGCTTGCCTGGTATGTTTGCTTCGTGTATTTGTGTGGTATTGTCGCTCAATGGCTCACAGATGTTCCGACGTGGCAAGAGTTCCTTTACAAGGTGGACCAAACCACGAACACAGCCTGCTATCATGCTAACGAATGGACCGACAACAGAAATTGCCCAAGAATAGCAAGATTGGGATTGATGCGACGTTAATCTCTGCTCGTAGGGCTCTCACTTTGAACAAGTTATAAACTATTGACGTGATGTTCTAGAGGATGCGGATTCGCTCAAGAAACAGCTTGAACCACTTGGCTCGGCGCTGGTTCATGTTGAAAAGAATTTTGTTGATGAAATTTGGACTGATCGACCTGCAAGGCCACATAACCCTGTTGTCCATCTGGATGAGAAGTATTCAGGTGTGTCCTTTACTCGCAACATTAAATGAAGGAACCGGGGTCACCTATTTCGAAGGACAATCGTCTGCGGACAAGATTGCCAAGATCCGAGAGGAAATGAAGAAAAAGAAAGCGAAAGCTGTGGTTGTCACAATGTTGGATGAGGTTGCGTGGCTGTTTAATCTTCGTGGATCTGACATCGATTATAACCCTGGTGCGTTTGTCTATCTCGCATTCTTTGTTTATCAGAATTGATAATGAGCATAGTATTCTTTTCTTATGCGATCGTGGCCGAAACTAAGGTCAGCTTATTCGTGAACGCGAATCAACTCAGTGAGAGCGCGCACAAGTACCTCGATGGAGTTACCGATATCCAGCCGTACGAGGCATTCCTTCCATTCTTAAAGGATCTAGCGAGCGGATTGCAACTCGATAAGGAGAACGTATGCAATCCTGCTTCTTTTACAGATCTCTTCACTTATCTTCTTGCAGCCAATCTGGATCGGTGACAAAGCGTCACTCGCCGTTGCCGATGCCATTGGCAAAGATCGCTACCTTGTTGCACGATCGCCTCTCAATGATCTCAAGGCCATCAAGAATGCAGTGGAATTGGAAGGATTTAGGCAATCACACATCAGAGACGGCGTGGCGCTTGCAAGGTATTTTGCGTGGTTAGAGGAACAACTGAACAACGGTGTGGTGTTGAATGAGAGTCAGGGAGCTGATCAGTTGGAGAAGTTCCGCTCGTGAGTCGTATTTGACCTTCCTCGGTTGAGAGTATCCATTGACTGGCGAAGGGAGCTCGACCTGTTCCGCGGACTCTCGTTTTCGACCATCTCGTCTACTGGACCTAACGGAGGTGTGTTATTCTTTGATTTTTAACAAGTGCTGTTAAGTAAGGCAACAACATCAAGCCATCATCCATTACTCTCCTGATCCGGCAGATTGTGCAATCATTAAGAAGGATCAAGTGAGTAAACCGAACTCGAAATGGTATTAGGATTAATCACGCCTCTAGATCTATCTATGCGACTCTGGAGGTTCGCCTTCGGATCTACCTTGTCACTTCGACTTCTAATATTCTGGTGCAGGACAATTCACAGATGGAACAACTGACGTTACGCGAACATGGGTAGGATTTCCTTTGTCCTGTCCACGACGTCGTTCATTGAGTCGGACTCAACATCCAGCATTTTGGAACTCCGACAGACGTCGAGAAAAGATCGTTCACAAGAGTACTACAAGGTCACATCGCGATTGATGCTGGCGTATTCCCTACTGGGACCACAGGTTTTGTGATGTACGGCCGAAATTCTTATTTCTATGTGGAGTTCCTTGTATTGATAAATAGGGCAGAGACTCTTGGGCAAGAAAGTACCTGTGGCAGGATGGACTTGACTATCGGTAAGACGGGCATCCTCCATTGCCTTTGCGAGTCCTGATTCATATATAATAGTCATGGAACCGGTCACGGTGTTGGGCATTTCTTGAACGTGCATGAAGGACCCCATGGCATTGGCATTCGAATTGGTAATTCAATCACAAGTTTAATACCTGCAGAAATTGCTTGCTGATGGTTTGATATCTAATGTTAGCCTACAACGCTGCGCC
The DNA here is from genome assembly GCA_003315915.1 of Macrolepiota dolichaula. Classification (NCBI taxonomy): domain Eukaryota; kingdom Fungi; phylum Basidiomycota; class Agaricomycetes; order Agaricales; family Agaricaceae; genus Macrolepiota; species Macrolepiota dolichaula. The sequence continues at coordinate 1,971 of QFDT01000383.1, read as the reverse complement.
GCTTAAGGCTGGCATGACTGTTTCCAATGAGCCTGGGTATTATGAGGACGGCAAGTATGGCATTCGCATCGAGAATATCGTGCTCGTCCGAGAAGTCAAGACACCGAATAACTTTGGAGATAAGGGATATCTCGGATTTGAACACGTTACAATGTAGGTACCCTCAGTTTATTGACCGTGAATGATTGACTCAGTACCTATCAGGTGCCCTGTTCACAAGAAATTGATCGACACGAGCTTGTTGAATGACGCAGAGAAGAAATGGGTTGATGATTATCATGCTGAGGTGTGGCAAAAGGTATCACCACTTTTGCAGCACGATCAGAGGGCATTGGATTGGTTGAAGAGAGAGACCTCACCTTTATGATTCTCACGGATAGCGCAATGAAAGATGTTTTTTGGTTTGACTAGGGCGTTCGTAGCGTTGGAATGTTGGATATTAGGTCGCCATCTACCGGGTCTCAGGTCCTGTATGTGATTTAAGCAGCGGTATATCGTGAAGTGAGTGCAGCGCAGCACCTAGTAGAGTAATGAGCTACGCCAAGACGCGACCACCACAAGCACCACTACCGGTAGTATACACATTTAAATGGACATGATACCTCGACCAGCCTGTGATCTTGCTCACTTAGTTACACAATTACAATATGGGGGCTCCTCTCCCCTCAATCACGAGGTGACCGCAAGAACCTTCCACCTATCTATGAAAGATCCCAACAGAAAGAGCCTTCTATTTTTGGTTACTTATGTTATTATTATTGTACCATAGCCTTCCTGTAACCACATCAGCTACCTAGCTGTGCACCACATCCTTCTACTCACCACAATGTCATTCTTGAATATCCTTCTACTTATCATATTACCGTTCTCTGAATTGGTCAGGATTCTTTTAGAGTCTTTTTGGAAGCGCAAGAAGCAGGACAATCAACCACTCCCACCCATCCCAGGCCAAGCTGGGGCCGGGACTGATCCTGTTCAGCGCTCACCTACAGTAGCACTACCAGTCGCTCACGACGGTGATCAACGAGAGCCTGTTGACTCCAAAGACACTCCCCCAAGTACATGTCAGTGTCATTCGCAGGGTATTTGTGATCTCCCTCTCACCTACCACTGGTAGTCCCAGTACAGCAACCACTAGCCGGTATGGATAACACCATGAGCAACGACCCCAACAACACGAACGCGGTTCCTTATCCAGGTTAGTCGTATTTCTGTGTTGGTATTCAAGGCTAACAGACTAATAGCCTTGGCTGCCCCTGCGGCCTCGGGTGTCTTGACGAACGCTCATGGTTTTATAATCAACCATTTGACTGCGACCGACCGATCGGTGCATATGGCTTTCAACAACGCCGGCGTTGACCACATTCTGAAACGCCTTGTTGCTGAAAATGGGAAGCTTGCTGCCATGCACGATTCCTCCACCCGGGCTTACCCCCCAAAATGTCATCCTGACACCCGAAAAAGCTTGAGGAGCCGTATCGGTCAGTGGGGGGTAGGCAGTGACAGCAGTAAAAGGATGTTTTGGGTCCTAGGTCCTGCTGCAATTGGGAAGTCCGCGATAGCGCAGAGCATTGCGGAAGAATTCCACGAAAAGCGACAACTGGGCGCTAGTTTCTTCTTCTCTCGACCGAATCATCTGGACGACCCCAACTGGGTGATACCAACTCTCGTCTACCAACTTGCAACAAGGCACCCCCGTTACAAGCATGTCGTTACCGAGCGTCTCGTGGATGACCCATTAATTTTTGAGAAGAACCGACACACTCTTTTCAAGGAACTCATCATTGAACCATTCCGTATCATTGCGGATGTCATTCAGAGACCGCTATTGATCATTCTCGATGGGCTAGATGAATGCAAGGATAAGGATGCCCAGGTGGAATTCATTGACCTCATCAGCACTCACGTTCGGCAGGTCGACAAATTCCCGCTCCGATGGCTAATTTGCAGTCGCCCTGAGTGGCATCTCCA
>QFDT01000379.1:0-23916 GCA_003315915.1 Macrolepiota dolichaula | reverse complement strand
TTGAACGGACGGGCGTTGGACGAGCCAACCTTATGGGTACCGTGCGGAGAACCCGACCAGTATGGGCCAATGCCAAAGAGGGATAAAGCAATTCAACGAAGCTTGCAATTACCTCTGGCTCCACGTATTGTCCAGCTTCATGGAGCACACACGTCTCGATACCTACCTACCAATCCCGGGCTGGTAATACCAATTGCATATTTTCAATGCCAGGAGGATATGTTGGGCCGGAAAGTGCTGAGGCTTTTGTGGGGCTCACCCGAAGGAAGCTTGCTCAAGTCTCACATGCGTTGGTCGAGCCCAAAATTCCCTGCCATACCGCGAACCGCGACTGCTTGGGCTGGAATAGTCCTTACGCAACAAGCATTGTCCCCGGGAGAGGGTATGAAAGACGTCACCTATGGGATCCGTTCAGCAGCACATGTTGAAGGACCATCCCTGGAGCAGGTCAAACATGTCGTCTGGTTGGGGTGGTGATCTGCTTGAACATGTTGGTTGTACACCTAACCGCACTTCTTATATCTCCAAGAGGTACCCCTTAACTTGTGGCGAAGGTCTCGGTACCGGCGGGTAGAGAATTACTCTTTCGTCGTCTGACCACAGGTGATACACCCCTGATCCAACACACATATCGTCTACTTCGCTCTATCCCCATTACCCATCGAACAAAGGTCTCCCTAACAACATCCCAACAATCTCCACTATCACACCTGTATTTCTACGAATTTGGAAGGTCTAAGCACATCTCGAACGCGAGGAAAATTAAATCCAAGTGTGCTTTGATGTGGGCGCTTATGTGCCACGTTGATCGAGCGCGACCCTGACTTACCTGCGTGGAATGCAATTCTTGCATTTGCGACTGTGGCTTCGTCCAACTTGTCACAGCAGTGTACCACATCGTGCATGGAGGATGTACAGTTGAGGTAGTTGGTCGGACTTGGTGGACAAAGCGTGTTTCGAGTGCTTACAGTCTTGTGCAGCTGTCGAATGCCTCAAGCCCTTTGTTGTTTTATTCCCCTTATTCATGCTAGTCCCTTTCAATCTCGGGAGGTTCTGCTGATTGTACCTGCATGACTGTGTTGGAAGGTTGTGGACAGCGTCCTTCCGGAGTCTGGTCAATGTTTGGCACAAGCTCTACATCATACATTTCCTGGACGTCAAAGATATACGCTACCACTCCTTCATGTACTTGTTGGCCTATCGCTCGTATCTTCGTGGATATGGCTAGGACAGACTTGACTTTTGCCCTATTCGTCGCCATGTGTGCTGGCAAAGAGTCGATGTGCCTGCTTGAGAGTTGCAGAGGTCTCGGCGGCACTTGACAGGTCACCCGGAAGTGGGTCACTTACGCGGCACAGATTCAGCGTAGCTAATGGCGGTACACCGGGATGTTCCACAGGGTCTTCCTTGGTGGTCACTGGACTATGGGTGCGTCGCCCTTCATGAATGATATCACAATATCCTCTGATCATCTTGTCCTTTGCAGCTACGCCTACTTTAGATGCATGTTGCGCAGTTCCTATATCCAGGGAACATGGTATCATCAGAGACTGATGCTCTGTTGCACTATTCGCACTATGGGCAGCCGTCACACGACTTTGATTGGATAATCAGTATCTCATGCACACCAGTCAACCAAGAAGGATTCTTGAGAGTGAAATGTACGTCCTTGCCAACACCTGACCACTTTACACTACTGGCCTTTGTAGTTCACCTGCCCCCACCGACTAATATATTTGACTGGTCGTCAGACGTTGGCTGTGTTGATTACTCACACAGGAGCTTGCCGCAACTTGAGAACTAGCACTTGGCAGGCCATAGGTGCCAGGGGGTAATAATAGACATGGGTAGCAATCAAATCGCAAATTCATCCAAAACGTTCAGTGTGTAAAATGAGTAACTTGTTCGGATGCTGTGCAATCACAGCTCTTGTCCATAACCACCTCACCGTGCAAGTTTCACGGCTCCCATTACCCCCTCTTGATAAATTGTGTATGTACTCAAATGATTACCATGTCATTGGACTCTCCAAACTCATACCAACTTCAGGACATGCCGGTCCCTCCAGAATTGCAACCTGCACTTGATGTGAACCTGTCGACACAAGAAGGTGAGGATCAATTGTGACACCCAATAGTCCAGTACTTATGAATTTCATGTAGTTGTCGATATTCTCTGCAAATACTATTCAACCCCTCGACAGGTTGATGGTGATAACGGGGACGAAGAAAGATATATCCGGTACCCAAGCTGGCGTCAGATCTGGCAGGGTGGGCACTGGAGTGCTTGGAAGACTTGTACGTGGCTCTGGAGCTTGTTTCTTGGAATCCAAATTAATGGAGTAGTGGGGAAATATCTTCAGTTCGACCCACGAAGGTTTTTCAATTATCCGCGTTGCCCTCTTACTCCGTCAGACCCTCTGGCAAATACTCGCAGGACGCTGAGAGGAAGGATCATAGCCTGGTTCTGCAACACAGAACGAGAACAGAACATGTTCTGGATCTTGGACCCACTTGTCATTGGGTCCAACGCCGCCCGACTTGGGGCTTCGTACACAGTTAGAGCCTTCATTGGGATTTCCAAACAGACCAATCAATTTGGCGCCCATTTGCATCTTGACATCAAACAAACCTGGGACTGCGCCATCCCTCACCTTGTTGTAATGCTTGCAAAGGCTTGTCCCGAGTACCGCAGCCTGGTCATGCGAGTGTTGGTGGACGATCCCATGATTCTCGAGAAGACAACCCGTCTCCAATTCAAGAAGCTCATTGTTGAGCCCTGGGACGCCATCAGGGTCTCCCACCCACAGTATTCTTTCAAGCCTCTATTAGTCATGATCGACGTTTTCATTAGCCACGCTCAAAGAGACTCCTCCCTGGCCTGGCAACATGAATTGGTTGGACTCATCAGTGACTACAGCCAGTCACACCAAGACTCCCCTCTTCTCTGGCTATTCTGCAGTCGTTATAGCCCACGCCTATGGGGGCTACTCTCTAATGCTATGTACCCACTGCAGTATGAGTTGTTCACCGTGTCACTGGATGATGCCGAGGCACAACGAGACGCCCAATATCTCCTTGATGAAGGTTTCCGCGAGATACGTTACAACCATAACATCACCCGCTTGTGGCCATCGGAGGAGCAGCTGTCGAGGTTGGCCAAAGTCACATCGGGTGTCCACTACTTTACCAATGCTGTCCTCAACTTTGTTGACTGCAGAAGTAGTGAACCACAAGATCGGGTTGACGTATGCCTGAAATACATGGATGGCATTCAGCTATCAACCTCAGTGGAATACCATGTGTATGATTTATATCGTCAATTCATTTCCGACATTCCTCTCGACATCCAACCTGATGCCCTACGCATTCTGGAGACCTTGGGCAGTGAATGGAAGACGAGTGATGCTCGCAAAATAGCACATATATCAGGAATTAACCAATCAAGATTCTATTCTGTACTGCGACATTTCCACCCAGTTCTAAAGATTCCTCCCCTTGAGCTTTCAGGATGGAATGATAGAGGATCACTCGGTGGAGCCTGAATCATTTCTTGGTTTTCTTCGTCGGGAATATCGTTACAGTTGTATCTTCCTCCGGGCCATTTCTCATGCCCTTTGCAGTTGTCCCACAATATTTCAACTGCTCAATGAAATGAGATGGACAACCTCAGGTCCTATTGGTCATTTCAATCATATTAGCTGGCTCAAGAGAGCCGCTCAAGAATTTGGTCAAATCTACCACTTCCTTTGTATTCCGGACGATGCCCCAGCTGTAGTCTATGACTCCATCCGTGACTTTGATTTTCGATACCTGGTCTCAGGTCCCTGTACTAATCTATATGCTTGTCAAGACACTCTGCAATGGTTGTTTGTAAGCATCATTTATTGTTTCAAGATACAATTTTACCGACTCGAAACACAAGTTACACCTACCTGATGTTGTGCGCACGGCTGCCAAGAGTACATCTGATCAGCAGCTTGTAGAGAAATGCAGGGGCCTTGCAGTACCATTGGTGAGTTGGCGCTATAATTGTGGAGGACTTGCCACTGAGCTCCTATCAACAGGAATTTCCCCGTTACGATCCTTTTGATTTACAACCTTTCGTAGTTCACCCCCCTAGATACGCACTACTCGGTCATGGTGCTCGGACAGTTCTCATTATCCTATGTGAAAGTGATGTTAAGTGGGGGGCAGTCTCCTTTTATTCGTTGGGGATGTTGGACGACCTGTAGTCCATTCTCGTCATCGAGTAACTCTGCAGTTAGATAGGAAAGAACATAACGTCATGTAGGCATGAAGTTGGGCCCTCATGTAGGACGTGGCTTTACTCGTCCCGTCAAGTTCTCCCACTCGCTACATCGTTCTGTAATTTACACGATATTACATGGGATGTAGGCACCATTACTGGTCCCTGAACCGCACGGTGTTGAGGGCGCACTTATTTATCTTCACGTTTACCGATCTCTGCCTTCTGCTTTGGCGTGGCGCTTGAGGGGACATTCGGAGGTATACCACCTCAGCGCATATGACTTCCTTCTGACTGCCATAGAGCGCATATTCTCAATTACATGCATATTCAGCAACATATTCAGTAATTGCCATCGATAAATTAGGTTGTGATCGTTTGGTCTTGCGAGTATCTAGGCTGCGAGGATATGTCTGGTAACATTTAGGGCGCGCCGTTGCCAATAAAACTATCTTTCTTGTTTGATAATTTCCAAGCATGTTCCCCACAGCCATGTATCCGTATGGTTCCCACCGATTGCAATCGTCTGGACACACCGACGATATTTGCCCTGTTCTTGTGGCCATAGTGGTGCCCTCTGTAGAGTCGCTACCGGACGGCATTGAACAGGATGGGCTTCATTGGTGGTGTCAGGGGAGGCCCATTCAATGCTTATGGTATCAACGTCAAGGAGGAGGCCATCAACTCATCACAGAATATCATTTATCAATGCAGGAACGCTTCATCGCGCATGGCTAGATGTATGGAAGGATCGTTCTGACTGGGTAGGCCGGTCTCTGGTTGCTTCTTCTTGGACGCGTTGGGGTGTGTGGACTGGTGGGAGGTTGATACTACCCTTGGACAACAGGCTCTCGCCACACTTCTTCTGTTCCCGAGACGTACCCATCTCTATGAAACTAGGACCGAGAGAATGGTCAGTACTATGATACATATACATTGTAAGTCAAGACCACCTTATGAATCTGATCCTGGGGAAAGCTCTTGATCAGGCGAGCAGAGAAAATTGTTCTTATGTAGTCTTGCCACCAGATACACGACCAATACACAAATCCTTGATTTTCCTCTATTCCCGTAATCGCCTAGGCAAATCAGTGATTTCCACAACCACACCTGCGTTTCCACAAAGTCGCGGGATCCATGCGTGTCTTGAATGTTCACAAAATCGAATCGAAGTGCGCATGGATGCTTGTATGTCACGTCGATCTAGATTTCTCGTATTGTGTGGCTGTAATTTCCATCCAATTTATCATAACGGTGGAGCGAATTGTGCATGAAAGGTGTCGAATTGTGGTGGCTGCCCGGGGTTGGCGCAGAATGCATGTTCCGAGCATACTGCAGAGAGCAGTCGGGTGCCTGAACTTTCATGTTGAGTGATTTTTTGCCCCACCTTTGTTGGTCCTTTTCGGCTCAAGAGATTCCACTAGTGGTGTGCGGGGCTTGGTGAGTAGCATCTTTTTGGAGTTTGGTCATATGTGGAAACGAGCACCTCCATGTGGCTGCCAAACCGTCAAAGGCCCACTTAACATCGCTGTTGGCTTGTCGTCGTTTGAACTTGTTGACATGGGGGCATTCCTTCGCGAATACGGCCAGAAGGGGGTCGCTCTCTGCCATAATCATCGAATTACACTTTTCTAGTTGTTGGCTTTGACCTAGTATGGTCAAAACCCCCGTGGAACACAACACGTCCCCTATCCTGATGCTAGCTCGTGTTCACGGGGTTATTCTTGCCCGATAATCTGCTGGGTGTATGCGTCCTTGTCTACTACGAAAGAATTAGAGCGCGACGAAGGTGTTTGAGAGTGCCGAAGCGGGGGAGGGGAGTGTTTCAGGATATCAAAGGACGTTTATGGATAGCTCGTCTCTCTTTGGACGTTTTCTTTGAAGTCAAGGTGTAGATGGGCTGTTGCTTCGACTATCCAGAGTGACTGGTAGACAATATATGAGAGCGGCTAGTTTGACATACATGCAGATACAGACATTCGAGCAGGATGTACCTCCCTTTCCACTATCTGCCCAGTCCCCGTTGCCCAGCTCTATACTACCCGTCAATGTGTCGTAGCTTGACTGCCACCTGCATGGAGGGCATTGAAATTACATCGCTGATGGGCCTTTGGATGCAGGGTTGACGGCGAGGAGGGTGGGTGGAAGACAGTTGGGCATACCAGTCATACCGAAGCGATTCCATGTGGGGTAATAACCAGATGTTGACTAGAAATACACAACTTTTTTCATTGTTTTGGGTGCTGCACCGTAAGATTTGACGACCCCAGAAAGGGCACCCATTTTGAGCTCCAGCATCTTCTTTTTTGTATCTTCGGTCTTCACGTCCTTTTCCAACTCTTGCCTGCGTCGCTTGAGTGTGTGGAAATCGTCCTCGGCTGCCCCTGCTTGGTCGTCTATTCCCATAATTGGAACGGAGTCGGCACCATCTGTATTCTGTCAGTAAAACGGTATACAGGAGATGTCAAAATGGGGACGCACCTTGTTTCCGAAGTCCACAGTCCTTCGCCAAGTGTGTTTTATCACCGCATAGCTTACAACACCCGCCATTAGGGTATATGCCTTTGTTCTTGTTCTGCGGACAAGAGGACGCGAGATGACCTTTGCCATTGCAGACGAAGCAGGATGCGAAGGGGAGTGGATTGGATTCGTCGATGGATTTCTTGCATTTCGAAAGGGTGTGGCGGGTAGAGCCGCATCTATGGCATGCATCACGGTTAGGTCAAATTTTGTGTGGACGTAGAGTGATAGGAGAGACACGCACCGATAGCAGATGCCGATGCCTTGTGCTTTGGCCTTGGCCTGTGGGCCGTCAGCTCCACTCTCCGTCTGTGCTTTTGGACAGTCCTTTGCCGTGTGCCCTTTTTCTCTACATGCGAAACAGGTGGTATTAACGAAACGTTCTTGCATTCGTTTTTGCCGCCGCATCTCGGAGGATATTAGACCTGGTAAAGAATTCATGATATCTGGCCCAGAGATCGAAGGTTGTGGCTCACGGCGTTCTTTCTTCTCTTTCTCTTTCTCTCTCCATTGTTTTTTCTTCAGCGCCTTCTTGGTCGGTGTGTTCTCCTGCTTTCCATCTGCGTTCGCTTGACTTTCTCCGGCCGGATTGTTACTGCTAGTCTCTCCCTCTCCTGCGGTACCAGATTCTGCACTAGCCTTTGGCTTCTTCCTCCTTATTCTCTTCTTCTTTGGTGGTTCTCCGTCAATGGCGGTAGCATTATCTTCCTCCACTGGCGGAAGGGCATCTTGTTCGCTAGGCCGTGTTGATGATTCTACCGCTGCGGTCTCAAAGCCAGCCTCGAGGTAGGTTCGTTTCCGGCCAAAGCTTGTCACTCGAGTCATGGCATCGGGTTGTTTTTGCGGGAAATGTGATTTCCGTCGGAAGTGATTCGAGTTCTGCTGAGCGTAATAATAAGATGGTAGAGAATGAGAAGCGCATGTCATTCTCGGCCCGAAAGGCTATTGACAAACGCCCGAACATTTACTGTGAAAATATTTGTTCAAAATTTGCGACGGATCCATAGCATAGATTGACTCTGTGTGTCTTGTATCCTGAGGCCATTCAGAAATCCGATTCAGAAGCGGTCCACTATCTTCCAGGCGATAGTTGGCACCAATATTATCCTAAAAATACAGTACTTGTTTCGTGTTGCCGAATACCAGCAATTCTCCTCGTAGCCGCCGTAAATATCATCTACATATACTATTTTTCTCTTATCGGAGTATTCAATGCATTTTTTGTTTGCGGAAGACTGACCCTAAATCAGCACCTCGGGCCGAAAAGTACTGTCGGGCGCAGACCCCACTTGCCAATTCCCATTTTCTGCCTCTTGAGCCTGTCACCGTTCGAACGTTGATATTTCATCTTTTCCTATAAACCTGCGCATCATATGCTCCTGGCCTGGATTTCACTCGCTATCTACCCTCCAAAAATCCTTCTCTACTGTGGAAAAGTTGGGCAGTAACAACATGCGCCCCCATGGAATGCTGGCGCCTCACGTATGCCATAGAGAGGGACATCCTCATCTATCCGGCAACGAGAATCACGTTTCTCGGCGGGCCAATCAATTGACAAATCCAGCTGCAGACGGCGGACCTATGCGTGCTAGTGTTCGGTGAATTGCAATTGTAACAAGGATGGCGCAAAAGTGAGTACACTCTACGCTTCACTGATGCCGCTACTATGCTGTGGTAGTTGGGAGTCGTTACCTGTATTGACGTTGGTCTTAGTAACCCAAAAACACTCGCCGCAGGCCTTCCAGCCATTATCTCAGGAGGGACTGTCAGACCAAAAGTCGGGTAGACGTAAACGGGGCTTTATTCAAGGCTCACGGAGAGTCAGCTTCTTGTTGCACCTGAAAGAGTGTACGAAGGTGAGCACAATTGATATCTTTATTGTTTAACGCTGAAAGTCGTTATGTCTTTCTGGTCCCTACTCTTTGCATCGACCGTTCTTTTCACAGATTCACGGTCGCCTCATATCAGTCAACCCACCTGTGGATAAACCTATCTCGGCTCAGGTTTTTTACAAGAGCGACTCACCTCCATTGTCCTAAAACTCTCAAGACCGCACACACCACGGTGGCCAAAGCACTCAGAGCCAGTCTTGTAGGCGTTGCAACCAACGTTCTCATCACGCCGCTCTCAACCTACCGTCTTTTCATCCTCGTGCCGTGTCAACGACGAGGCAAACTGTGAGGCCCCACGACATGACTACTCCCACCTTGCACTAGTGACCCTGGGTACCTCCTGAGGGCTTCCACGCATATTACTTCTTGGGCATTCATCTAGATGAAAATGTGCCTACCTTGTTTGCGACTTACCTGTCCGTCAACATTGTGGCTTCTCGAACGTGCTCCACCCGCTCAACTGTGACCTACCTCTCAATGCTCCGTGCCCATACCTCATTTGGTGTCAGAGCTCATAATGACCTACCTTTTCATTCACCACTCATCTCTCGGCACGACGTCCCGCAAATTCACCCCCTTGTGTTGGCTTGGAGGGTCTTTTCCACCATGTACATATCAACACGGGTGCCATCACACATGCTCGCCACCCCCCAGCGTGATCTTCGACGCACCTTTGGCTCACCATTCTGTCTCACACATCTCATGAAAATGACCTACGCTGATACCGTGGGAGATATACTGTAATTATCTCTGCACATTGATCCATGGTGTGACCCTGATATCTCTGCATGACCCTGAACCAACACTTCTTGTGTGGCAATTTTCAGTTGGGCATGAAGTAGCACGTCGACCGTCCCACACTGGCGCCTTGATATTCCTACCTTGAGAAGGCATCTGGATCCACGTTCCTACACACCCATCACGCGCTATAATCTTACCTCTTGTCGTTTCCACAACCGTTGCCAGTCTTTCCTTCCAACGCCAGCGCCAACGCCAACGCCAACGCGCCAATGCCAATACCATCGAACTCACATGTTTACTTGATTCCTTGGTCGCCGGTCGTGCGACTGCGACACGTCGAGCTGCTTGAGCTGCGTTCCTATTATGGGTGCCTTCCAGTATCCAAAGTGCCGAAACAAACCCATGGATCCAGTGCGGGGAATTGAGCTAGGTTGGATAACAGTCGACCTACCTTTGGTGCCATGCGGGAGCAGGAGTTGTTGTGGAAGAAGTGGGAGAGGAAGAGGGAATGGTTATTGGTAGAGGGTCGAGTGCGTTATATAATCCATCTGGATGCTCCTAACGTGATTCAGACACAACATGTTTCGCCTAGTGGCTACACAATCCATTGTCCTAGAAGCGGGTGTCTACGAGCCGATACAACCCAACCTACAGAGTCCATTCCCAACGTCAAACGATGGCGGTCTGGTCATGCCAATGGCCCTATAATGACTTCCTCCCAAGCTTTTCTCGAGAATAGATGTTTCCTCCAACCCACAATACGAGGCGCGATTTCTGGTGTCCTCTCCTATACCAGTATCAGCACTCTCGCTCTTGTTAGCCACGCAGCGGGCATATGAATAGAATGTTCTCTGACGTCACGGCTTTACCACATTGCCGAAAAGAAGAACGCGATTAAACGTCAAAACCACAAACAGATGATGTGAGCTGCTTATCTCCAATCATCCATGTCTACGGCGGGCTGGTTTAAACGAAAAGTGACAATAGGATCCCATATTCAACCTCGACGCAAAGCCTGAGCATAGGCAAGTGCAAGCTTTCCAACCTACCTCGTTGCTCCCGCCTTTCAACCCAAGAAATTCATCCACAATTTCTCATCCACGAAATCTGGGCCAAATGATTCAGAATAACTCCTTGTATCATTCTGGGGACGCGAGGCAACGGTTGATGCTATGAGACCGGATATTCCATATCTAATGTGGCAAGTGCGTGTTATCCATTGGACTTAGAGACGTACTCACATAACAAAATTCCGTTTCCAAAGTGTACATGGCAAACGACTCGCTTTGTGGGGCAATCATAGTGTATGGTCCTTCAAAGGGGCTGGGCATTCAGCTGCCATGTAACAGACCTGCTCGACCTGGACCCAATACAGCATTCTTGTTCATGACATCCGTATGAGCGTCCAATTCCGTGATATAATGATCATGACTGTATCAGGCCGCTGCCGTATTCAAATCTCAACCCTTTGAGAGCACGATACAATACCCCGCTATACAACACCTCGCTACCCTGCCTGACCAATATTTTTGGCCTACTCGTGGGTATCCCTCTCTTCTGCGTAGCGCCTGCGACTTCACAGCAAGTTTCCTGTATGATGGGCCTCAGATCCCTTCTCGCCGCTTTGGTGGGAACTCTCTATCTCATTCTTGACTTTTTTGGATTGGCATCGCGAGCAGGTTGAAGGCTGGTGACATTTCTCCACGCTGTCCAGTCTCAGCAGGTTAGACCTTGCACCACAATATCGGAAGACGCTGTACGCCTTTTCCAGTGGTAGGAACGAAAAGCAACATTTTAATTCAGGCGCTTTTAACTATATCCTTGTCAAGGAAAGTTGTTCAAATATCCTATGTTCTCTCAACTGATTGCCAACACGCACACCACACGAGACTCATATGTTGATGAAACTGTAAATCTGTTTATCGTGTATGTCGATCCTCGCTCACGATGTCACTGTATGCTTATATCACAGTGGGGGGTTCCTTGCCTTTGTTGTTGAGGTGTTGATGGCACTCGATAAGTCCTGGCTCACAGAACTTGAGTGCATTCTGAGGACGTATCAAAGATGAAGAAGAAAGAAGAGAAAGATATCTACATGTGCGCTAATGTTTATGCGATCCTGAGCCAAACACGACCAAATTCCCCCTGTCTGGTGTAAGCCTGAGGCTTACACCGGGTATATTATGATGAACCACGACAAGGTTATTCGCCGAATCGTGCCAACACTTAGAATCGGGAGCGCCGTAATGTAACTTGACAATATAAAATTATGTTTGTCTCTTTGTGAGGATTAGCAATGTGTCAGACAGCGATGTAAGCCTGAGCCAATGAATGGCTGATAACGAGTCTGACTGAATATATTGATGGATGATCGGATGCAATAAATTAAGAAACCTCGAGTCTTATATGGAAGACCGCTGACATGGGCTTTCACCTTCTCGACCTGCACCGAACAGTGCCTCTAGCCATCCATATCATCAGACGGCAATTCAGGCGAGCACACCCACGAACCAATAACGCGATGAAAATCGCCGTCAAAGGTTGCTGCCATGGCCATCTGGACGCCATCTACAGTTATATCCGCGACCTCGAGAAACGGAACAACTACAAAGTAGACCTCCTGCTCATATGCGGCGACTTCCAGGCTATCAGGAACCACGCTGATCTGCAGTGTATGGCCGTACCACACAAGTACAAGGAGCTGGGCGGGTTTTACAAGTAGGTACGCCCCTTGCCCGTTCTTTTGGTATTTCATAGCAGGGTAATATCTCAAGTACTATACAGGCGAAAAAGTTGCGCCCATCTTGACTATTATAATTGGAGGAAATCATGAGGCGTGTATTTCTCCTGTAATTTCCGTTATTTCAGCGTTGCTGACAACGAGGACACAGATATCACGGGGGTTGGCTAGCACGAAACATATACTTCTCAAGTCACGCAGGTTGTGTACGCGTGAATGGAGTACGCATCGCTGGTGCGTCAGGTATCTTCAAGGCCCATGACTTCCACAAGGGTACGCCTAATTCAGCAGGTACATCTTCAGGAATGCTCACGGATTGTGTCTTCCCCATTCTTAGGAATGTATGAGGAATTGCCGTATACACCAGGCTCAATGCGAAGCATCTATCACATTCGCGAATTTAACGTCCGAAGACTATCCCTCGTACGCCTCCAGTCCCCCATACATGCACTCTTTACAGAGTCCTGATATCCTTCCCCTGACAGCTCAGTCAGCCAGAAATCTTTCTCTCACACGATTGGCCTCAATCGATCGAACATCACGGCAACCTCCAGGGACGGAGTAGTCGCTGGAGGACAGGCCGGAGAACAAGAGGAATCTAAAAACCCAGACGAGATTGCCATCGATGACGACGCCTTCGATATGGGTGATGGAAGTAGCGCATCCGTGGCTGCGACAGATACCACATCAGCAGAGGCTGAACGGCTCCGGTGGGGCCACCGAAACAAAACCCCGATTAGATTACATTGGATGATGAAGAAGACACCATTGAGGCACCCTCACCATCTGCTTCCACGTCTGCCGCAATATCTCGGGGTCCAGTCCAGGTGACTCGTTTCCTAGCCCTCGACAAGTGTCTGCCAAAACGTCAATTCCTCGAGGTCCGTTTCGCTTGTCTTTAATTCCAAGGAAAACGTTCAAATAACCTATGAACGTAGGTTGTCGATGTCCCAATACCCTCATCTACTACACCCACGTTGCCTCTGGTACTCGAATTCGACCCAGAATGGCTCGCAATAACACGGGCATTCCACCCCTGGTTCTCTACCACCCGCCAACAGCTGCAATATTCTGATGAAGCGGAAGCAAGAGCAGCTGTCTCAAGAGCAGCCCAATGGGTCCTTGAGAAACTACAAAGTCAGCCCCATGTTTCCCTTCTATCTTGTCCTGTGTCGCTGATACGACGTGTGTCACCTTTCAGACAACGATCCGACTCGTGAGCTTTTTGTTGATGAGGTCCAGACGTTTGCGCCAACGGCTCCCGCACCTGTTTCTCCCTCGCCGAACGCGCGAGTGAAATCCACAACTACCGGCATACTCGAATCCCCAGACTGAGGCGTTTTTACAGGATGCTCGAGATTGAGAATAGGATTAATCCTGGTGCTAGTGTGGATGTGGGCGTGACTGGGGATGGCGGGTCGTGAGCCCAGGCGTATGTTTGGTGGATAGGTATGTGTATTGTTAGATATAACCTTTCTTC
This sequence comes from Macrolepiota dolichaula, assembly GCA_003315915.1. Classification (NCBI taxonomy): domain Eukaryota; kingdom Fungi; phylum Basidiomycota; class Agaricomycetes; order Agaricales; family Agaricaceae; genus Macrolepiota; species Macrolepiota dolichaula. Next base: position 10,295 of record QFDT01000379.1, on the reverse strand, counting down.
GTGAATCATTCTTTAGGCAACAATCAAGTAGCGGAGGCTTCACCTACCAAACGAAGAACTCGACTTGTTCGTCGGTTGAGATACCGATTACCTCGGTTTCCTGGTCGGGGTACCTAAGGAGGTTAAGTTGGACTAACGCCTGGTGATGCACATAGTCAGACTCAAAACATGGCTACGTCAACGTTCTGATTCAATAAACGAGCCTGAGTTTCTGTTGAAAGTCAAACCTCGACCGTTGTATTACAATCTCACTGAGCTTTTGCAGTCCACTTGCCACCGCCGACTGATATATATGGATCGCTGTCAAATGTTGACGAAGCACGAATGTCACACCCACACAGGAGACAGCGCAGTGGGATACGCAGTTCATTTATAGAACAGGTCACTCGATAAGTGATAGACGTGAGACAAGAATGGCAAGAATAGCCAGAAACAAACAATAAGTTGATCCAAAGCATCAGCTGTGTGTAAATGCAGTGATTCGTTCAGATGCTGTACAACCACAGCTTTTGTCCGCAACCACCACATCGTGCCAGATCCACAGCTCTCTGGACCCTTCGTAACAAATTGTAGGCGTGCTTACGAGCACATATCAACTTCAGGACATGCTGGTCTCTCCGGAATTGCAACCTGCACTCGATGTAAACCTGTCAACACGAGAAGGTGAGGATGAATGCTCCTGATAGTTTGGTCCTCACGAGTTTCATATAGTTGTTGATATTCTTCGTAAATACCATTCAATTTCTGGACAGGTCGACGGTGATAACGAGGACGAGGAAGAATATATCAAGTATCCAAGTTGGCGTGACATCTGGAAGGGGGAGCACTGGAGTACTTGGAAACCTTGTATGTGACTTGGAAGCCTGTTTATTAGAATCCAAACTGATGGAGTAGTGGCCAAATATCTTTCATTTTACCCAAATGCTTTTTCTCATTATCGGCGTCGTCCCCTTAGTCCGTCGGACCCTGTGGCAAATACTCGCAGGACGCCAAGAGGAAGGATCATCGCCTGGCTCTGCAGCACACAACGAGAATCGAACATGTTCTGGATCTTGGACCCACTCGCTATTATGTCTAATGCCTCCAACATCGCAGCTTCGTATACAACTAGAACCTTCATCGGCATTTCCAAACAGACCAATCAATTTGGTGCCCATCTTCATCTTGACTTCAAAGAAACCTGGAACAGCGCCATCCGTTACCTTGTTGTGATGCTTGCGAAGGCATGTCCCGAGTACCGCAGCCTTGCCACGCGAGTGTGGGCGGACGATCCCATGATTCTCGAGAAGACAGACCATCTCCAATTCAAGAAACTCATTGTTGAGCCCTGGGATGCCATCAGGGTCTCCCACCCACAGTATCTCTCCAAGCCCCTATTGGTCATGATCGACATTTCCAGTGTGCATAATAAAGGAGACTACCCATCGACCTGGCAACATGAATTGGTTGGACTCATCAGTGACTACAGCCAGTTGCACCAGGACTCCCCTCTTCTCTGGCTAATCTGCAGTCGTCATCACCCACACCTATGGCGGCTGCTCTCCAATGCTGTGTATCCACTCCAGTGTGAGTTGTTCACTGTGTCACTGGACGATGCCGAGGCACAACGAGACACCAGATACCTCCTTGAAGAAGGATTTCGCCGAATACGCTACAAGCATAACATCACTCGCTCGTGGCCATCGGAGGAGCAACTGTCGAGGCTGGCCAAGGTCACATCGGGTGTTCACTACTTTACCAGCGCTGTCCTCAATTTTGTTGACTGCAGAAGTGGTGAACCACAAGATCGGGTTGACGTATGCCTGAAATACATGGACAGCATTGAGCCATCAGACTCCGTGGAACTCCGCGTGTATGATTTCCATCGTCAATTCATTTCCGACATTCCTCCTGACATCCGACCTGATGCCCTACGCATTCTGGAGGCCCTGGGTAGTGAAATATGGACATGCAGTCCTCGCGTTATAGCGTATCTATCAGGAATTGACCAATCAAGATTCTATTCTGTACTGCAACATTTCCGCCCAGTTCTAAAGATTCCTGCCCCTGAGCTTCAGGATGGAATGATAGAGGATCACTCCGTGGAGCCCTGTTCATTTCTTGCTTTTCTTCGTTGGGAATATCGTCACAGTTGTATCCATTTGCAGGTCATTTCTCGCGCCTTTTGTGGTCGTCCCACAGTATTTCGACTGCTCGACGAAATGAGATGGACAACGTCGAGCGTCGTTGGTCATTTCAATCATGTTCGCTGGCTCAAGAGAACTGCTCAAGTACTTCTTCATTTCATCTACTTCCTTCGTTTGGACAATGCCCCAGCCGTAGTCTACGATCGCATCCGTGACTTTGATTTTCGATACCTAGTCTCAGGCTGGGTTAATCCATTGGGTTGTCAATACATCCTTCAATGGTTGTTTGTAAGCACCGTTTGCGTGTTGACATCAACCTGTACTGACTTTAGCCACAAGTCACGACGTGCTCACCTGCCTGCTCTCGTGCGCACAGATGCCAAGAGCACATCTGATCAGCAGCTTGTAGAGAAATGCAAGGGCCTTGCAGTACCATTGGTGAGCTGGCTTTATAACTGTCAAGAAATTGCCGTTGAGACTCTGTCCACAGAGACTTTATGATCTTGATCTGTATGATACCCAGCCATTTATGGTATGCCCTCCTAGATATGTGCTGCTCGGCTATGGTGTTCAGACAGTGCTTATTATCCTATGTGAGGGTGGCAATAAGTGGGGGGAAATGACGTTCTATTCATTGGATATGTTGGATCACATGTAGTATATATAGAAAATTAGGTCCCAGGGTTGAAAGGCGTATGTACGCTATTCTACGAAATGCGTGTTCGACGTTTCAAAAGCCACAACAGCTCTGCTAGTTACCGACCCTCTCCCAATGCGTAGTTGTTGGAGCAGATCCAGGAGCGTGTAACACCAGACATCTGCGCTACCATACTGGCGGCAGCGCCTTCCAGAGAGCCTTCTCTTATGATGGTGTCAAAAGACTCGGGATGCTACATTCCACTGTTTGACCAAACCATCGTTCTTCTTCACCATCTGCACTCTCCTGATGGGCGTTCCTTCCCCTGAGATGACTGTCTCCTGATCAGGTTTGATGATCCAAACAGGATGTGAACGTTGACTTTGTATCATCAATCAATGCGACCATCTTCTTCCTGGATGTGCTTGTCAGGGGTTCCACAAGGGGAAGAGTTTTGACACGGCAGATGAGGTTGTTGTTGTCCTGCTCGAAAGTCCGGTGAAGTTTGGCCTCTATGACGAATATAAGGTCTTGCACTTCTCCCGGTGGCGAGATTAAAAGTTTTGCCCACGTTCGTATCGCTGAGTAATAAGTCCACTATGTGTCATCTATTGATTTTGACAGGTTGGATGATTGCTGACGATTTCTCTTTGCCTTGCACAGACGAGCGTGGTGTATTACCAGTAAATGCAGTCTGAGAGCGGGTGGGATGTGGTTATTGAGCTGGCATACCACCGGATGAGGACAAGCGACATTCACTCATGCCATCATCTTTGTCTACGACCCTTCCTAGACCTTCCGCAGCACGATAAGGTGTTTCCTAGGCCCCAGAGGTTGAAGATGATAAGAAGACACTCGAATACATGTCACTATCAATGACGTCAACACTCACGCTCACACTGAGCTGAATTCTGATTGATTGATCACGCACTTTGCGGCATTTTGATTGTGTAGGATGATAGAGACGACTCTCAACCTGCGGAGTCCTGCCTAAATACACGCAAGCATGGTCATTTTGGTGTGTGTTTAGTTTACTATAACACACCTCCCACTCACATTGTTCTAACCACAACAGTCCAGTAACAGTACAAATTTCCGAACAGACCAATTCAAATAATCGTCTATCTTGCTCCCCAGACTCATTCATCCAGACTGCGGCAAGTTTGGGGCAAATACGGGCCGCGACAAAAGCAATTGAACCTCACACTATACTCCTGCTTTTGCAGCACTCAATCCGTGTCTGTCCATAACGTCAACTCGCGCCGGGAGCACCGCCATTCTGGGTTCACCATCATAGTGATGGGTTCAAAACCGTCCGAAGCGTCAGAAGTGCAATTCGGCACATTCAATTCAAATGACAAGAATGTTGGTACTAGCCTTGAATCAATGGACAATCAAACATGCACCTTACATCTCACCAGGCCAGCCTTGGGAACTCGTGAGTCAAGTCGAGAGAAAATCCTTCTTTCAATGGCCTATTACCGGAAACGTGTCCTCCGAGTAACCCCCATATCTGGGAATCTCTTTCTTCACCTTCATATTTCCCCAATTGATCAATGACCCCCGATCTCACAAGGTTTGCTTTTGACAACACGAGTTGGGTGCTGGTGCGCTATGCCTATGACCCACTATGTTCATGCCCTGTAATATATTCCGCGGAAACGGAAATGTCATTGTGACATGTATGACTGTACCCGGTTTGTGGGTTGCTTGATTTGGTGGGGGCTGGTTGATGGAGGCTGCATATTCTGGATGATGTTGTTAGCCTGACGCTTTGGCCTATGTTCGCTTTTCTCAGCGTAGTTCTCCCTCCCTGCCAAGGCTGGAGTTTTGGGTTGCATGGAGCCTTTGTAGTCGTTAGATTGTCTCTCGATACAAACGTCCTCGATGTATTCGAATTACACCCCCTATCAATTACGTGTTGTCACTTTTAATCATTCACTATTATCCTGCAACCAAAAAGCTCGTCACTCATCGTTTGGCTGATGAGGAATAGTGTCTCTGAATACCTGGCTAGTCCCTGGGGACAAGTATGAGCTCCTGACCCACACTGCTCTTTGGCCTTGAATGACTGTGTCAGATCGGTGGGGTGCTTGCATGCAATCGTAGAATAGAAAATGGTTTGATGTGCATGTAGACCTGTGAGTCTGGGTAAGACTGATTTTGGAAATATCGGACACACTACCGACAATTGAATCGTATGCATACTCCAGTGGGACTATACCTAACGTTCATACTTCATTCAGCTGAAGGATATTGTTGAAATCTGTATAGAGCTTTATTTAAACGGTTTACACACCATCACGGAACACAGATGCCGTCCCCGGCTTCTATTGAGCGCTGGGTAGTGTGAGTATTGAGTACAAACTCTCGATTCAAAAGTTAGTGCACTAACATAATTTCTCACGCTCTCTCTCCGCTGGTCTCAACGTTTCCGATATTTTTAACGGTCAACTTTATTCCCCCCCCGATATCTGGTATTCGTTTTACTATCCAGGACAAGAGCACGTCAAAGCTTCGCACATTTGCACCTCCCCTGATCCATTGCATTGCCGGTTGTAAGTTGGATATCCCCGTGGCAAAGAAATAAAACAAACTTTCTCAACTACAGTTTGCCGCACACTGTATATCCTATCTTGGAAACCGGCGATGACTTGTCGGCAGCACACTAGTCTATCTGCACTATACCTTGTTGCTGGGAGAGCAGAGTTTGGAGGTCTACCGCCCCAAAGCACACGATTACCTTGGCTCACTACAGGAGGATATTCTTCACGCTCAGCGACAAGGCCCTCCATCAACTGATTTGGCCATGGGCTGGCATTGGGAGCATCTTGGCTGGGAATATGTCTCAGAATACCCGAGGGTGCGTGTGCCGTTCTGATATGAGGCTGCATTGCTCATCTTCCCCACAGTCGTGTATGATGCAAGTGAAAGTCTCTTCGACCGCAATCGTCTCAACGCCCACAATATTTTCCCAACTCTTGCGGCCATAGTGGTGTTCCTTGTCAGTTGACTGTTGAATGGACGGGCGTTGGACGACGCCAACCTTATGGGTACCGTGCAGAGAACCTGATCAGTACCTATGGTCAATGTCGTAGTGGATGGAGCAATTCGACGAATTTTGCAGTTCCCTCTGGCTCCACGTCCGACTTCACACACGTCACGATACCTACCTACCAATCCCAAGATGGTATAGCATCAATTATCTTCAATACCAGGAGTTGTTGGGTTGGGAAGTGTTGAGGCTTGGGTGGGGCGGGGGAGCCTTGTTGGTTGCGCCTCAACCAGAGGAAGCTTGCCAGAGTGTTCCATGCATTGGTTGGGCCCCGGCTGGGGACTGCGGCTACCCGGGCTGGAATGCCTACAGCCGTCCCCAGGCAGCAAGCACGACCCCAGGGCGAGGGTATCAAACCTGTTGAAGGACGTTACCTATGGGATCCGTTCAGCGGCATATGTCACTGGTTTGATCAATGGAGGGATCATCCCTGGAGCAAGGGCGGTGACACTGCTTGCACGGGTTGGTTGCAGGTCCTAGCTGCACTTCTTATATCTCCAACAGGTACCCTTAAACTCGTGTGGCGAAGTTCTCGGTAACGGCGGGCAGACAGTCACTCTTTGGTTGTCTTACCCCGGATGATGTGACACCCCATTATTTATCCACTCTATCCCATTACCCATCAAACAAAAATCTCTAAAACAACATCCCAACAATCTCCACAATCACGCCTGCGTTTCCACGAATTCGGGAGATCCAAGCACGTTTCGAGTGCGAGGAAAATCGAATTGAAGTGCGCCTTGACGTGCGCGCTTATATGCCACGTTGATCGAGCGTGACCCTGACCTACCTGATGGAATGTGGTTCTTGCATTTTGCGACTGTGGCTTCCACCCAACTTGTCACTGCAGTGAACCACATCGTGCATGGAGGATGACTAGTTGAGGTGGTTGCTTGGAGTTGGTGGACAATGCGTGTTTCGAGTGCTTACAGCCTTGTGCAGCTGTCGGATGCCTCGACTCCTGAAACAAACCCCGATGAGATTACAACACAGGCATTCCACCCCTGGTCCTCAACCACCCACCAACAGCCCCAATATCCTGATGAAGCGGAAGCAAGAGCAGCTGTCTCAACAGCGGGCCAATCGGTCCTTGAGAAACTACAAAGTCAGCCTCTTCTATCTTGTCCTGTGTTACTAATACGACGTGCGCCTCTTTTCAGACAACGATCCAACTCGTGCACTTTTCGTCGAAGACGTTCAGACGTTCGTGCCGACGGCCCTTGCACCTGTTTCTCCCTCGCCGAACGCGCGAGTGAAATCCACAACCACCGGCATACTCGAATCCCCAGACTGAGGCGTTTTTACAGGATGCTCGAGATTGAGAATGGGATTAATCCTGGTGCTAGTGTGGATGTGGGCGTGGCTGGGGATGGTGGGTCGTGAGCTCGGGCGTATGTTTGGTGGATATGTAGGTATGCAGTCACATATAATTTCTCTTTGTGAAACATCTTCTAGGCAACAATTAAGTAGCGGAGGCTGCACTGACCAAACGATGAACTCGACCTGTTCGTCAGTTGAGATCCCGATTACCTCGGTTTCCTGGTCGTGCTACCTAAGGAGGTTTAATTGGACTAGCAGGTGCATGTGGTAACTCAGCCTGTGATGCACATGGTCAGACTCAAAACATGGCTACGTCAACGTTCTGATTCAATAAACGAGCCTGAGTTCCTGTTGAAGGTCAAACCTCGACCGTTGTATTACAATCTCACTGAGCTTTTGCAGTCCACTTGCCACCGCCGACTGATATATATATGGATCGCTGTCAAATGTTGACAAAATATGAATGCCACACCCACACAGGAGACAGCGCAGTGGGATACGCAGTTCATTTATAGAACAGGTCACTCGATAAGTGATAGACGTGAGACAAGAATGGCAAGAATAGCCAGAAACAAACAATAAGTTGATCCAAAGCGTCAGCTGTGTGTAAATGCAGTGATTCGTTCAGATGCTGTACAACCACAGCTTTTGTCCGCAACCACCACATCGTGCCAGATCCACAGCTCTCTGGACCCTTCGTAACAAATTGTAGGCGTGCTTACGAGCACATATCAACTTCAGGACATGCTGGTCCCTCCGGAATTGCAACCTGCACTCGATGTAAACCTGTCAACACGAGAAGGTGAGGATGAATGCTCCTGATAGTTTGGTCCTCACGAGTTTCATATAGTTGTTGATATTCTCCGTAAATACCATTCAATTTCTGGGCAGGTCGACGGCGATGACGAGGACGAGGACGAATATATTGAGTACCCAAGTTGGCATGACATCTGGAAGGGGGAGCACTGGAGTACTTGGAAACCTTGTATGTGACTTGGAAGCCTGTTTATTGGAATCCAAAATGATGGAGTAGTGGCCAAATATCTTTCGTTTTACCCAAGGGCTTTTGTTCAATATCGGCGTTGTCCCCTTAGTCCGTCGGACCCTGTGGCAAATACTCGCAGGACACTGAGAGGAAGGATCATCGCCTGGCTCTGCAGCACACAACGAGAATCGAACATGTTCTGGATCTTGGACCCACTTGTTATTATGTCCAGTGCCTCCAATCTCGGAGCTTCGTATACAACTAGAACCTTCATCGGCATTTCCAAACAGACCAATCAATTTGGTGCCCATCTTCATCTTGACTTCAAAGAAACCTGGAAAAGCGCCATCTGTCACCTTGTTGTGATGCTTGCGAAAGCATGTCCCGAGTACCGCAGCCTTGCCACGCGAGTGTGGGCGGACGATCCTATGATTCTCGAGAAGACAGACCATCTCCAATTCAAGAAACTCATTGTTGAGCCCTGGGATGCCATCAGGGTCTCCCACCCACAGTATCTCTCCAAGCCCCTATTGGTCATGATCGACATTTTCAATATGCATTATGGAGACTACCCATCGACCTGGCAACATGAATTAGTTGGACTCATCAGTGACTACAGCCAGTTGCACCAGGACTCCCCTCTTCTCTGGCTATTCTGCAGTTGTTATAGCCCACGCCTATGGCGGCTACTCTCCAATGCTGTGTATCCACTCCAGTGTGAGTTGTTCACTGTGTCACTGGACGATGCCGAGGCACAACGAGACGCCAGATACCTCCTTGAAGAAGGATTTCGCCGGATACGCTACAAGCATAACATCACTCGATTGTGGCCATCAGAGGAGCAGCTGTCGAGGCTGGCCAAGGTCACATCGGGCGTTCACTACTTTACCAATGCTGTCCTCAATTTTGTTGACTGCAGAAGTGGTGAACCACAAGATCGGGTTGACGTATGCCTGAAATACATGGACAGCATTGACCCATCAGCCTCCGTGGACTTCCGCGTGTATGATTTCTATCATCAATTCATTTCCGACATTCCTCCTGACATCCGACCTGATGCCCTACACATTCTGGAGGCCCTGGGTAGTGAAATATGGATATGCAGTCCTCGCGTTATAGCGTATCTATCAGGAATTGACCAATCAAGATTCTATTCTGTACTGCAACATTTCCGCCCAGTTCTCAAGATTCCTGCCCCTGAGCTTCAGGATGGAATGATAGAGGATCACTCCGTGGAGCCCAGATCATTTCTTGCTTTTCTTCGTTGGGAATATCGTCACAGTTGTATCCATTTGCAGGTCATTTCTCGCGCCTTTTGTGGTCGTCCCACAGTATTTCGACTGCTCAACGAAATGAGATGGACAACGTCGAGCTCAATCATGTTCGCTGGCTCAAGGGGACTACTCAATCATTTTCTTATTTTACCTACTTCTCTCATCCGTACAATGCCCCAGCCGTAGTCTACGATTGCATCCGTGATTTTGATTTTCGATACCTAGTCTCAGACTGGGTTAAACCATTTGGTTGTCAATACATCCTTCAATGGTTGTTTGTAAGCACCGTTTGCGTGTTGACATCAACTTGTACTGACTTTGGCCACAAGTCACAACGTGCTCACCTGCCTGCTCTCGTGCGCACAGATGCCAAGAGCACATCTGATCAGCAGCTTGTAGAGAAATGCAAGGGCCTTGCAGTACCATTGGTGAGCTGGCTTTATAACTGTCAAGAAATTGCCGTTGAGACTCTGTCCACAGAGACTTTATGATCTTGATCCGTATGATCCCCAGCCATTTATGGTATGCCCTCCTAGATATGTGCTGCTCGGCTATGGTGTTCAGACAGTGCTTATTATCCTATGTGAGGGTGGCAATAAGTGGGGGGAAATGACGTTCTATTCATTGGATATGTTGGATCTCATGTAGTGTATACTGTTCTGCGATGAAAGAAAACTCGGCCCTAGGGTTGAAAGGCGTATGTACGCTATGTGTGTCCGACGTTTCAAAAGCCACCACAGCTCTGCTAGTTACCGACCCTCTCCCAATGCGTAGTTGTTGGAGCAGATCCAGGAGCGCGTAACACCAGACATCTGCGCTACCATACTGGTGGCAGCGCCTTCTAGAGAGCCTTCTCTCATGATGGTGTCAAAAGACTCGGGATACCACATTCCACTGT
>QFDT01000377.1:0-17248 GCA_003315915.1 Macrolepiota dolichaula | reverse complement strand
CTTCCCCTAGGTCACAACTACTATCCATACAACAAATTCCCCTGTTCTATCACCCACGGGCTATGACATCCTATTTCTCTTCGTGTGCATTTCGACTCGTTTGGCTTACCACGCCCAAGGATAGACACCCGCTTCCTCAACGATGGCCGGTATCCGTGTTTGGCGCTGATTAGTCCTGGTGGCGTTGCTAACACCCTCCAACAAACCCCCGCTGATTATGGCTTTACTTGCTTGCGAGTATCTCTGTTCTCAACAATATACTTTCTATTACTGAAGAATGTGCAGCGCACAGGCACTTGGTTCCTCTATCACTCACCCACTTCAGCTCCTTTCACTGGGGACCTAAACTACCCGTCACTTCCTGGTCAAAAGCCTTCATCCGCTCAATAGTGGATCTATATCAATAACTCAGGCCGCTTGTACAGTGGCCACCATTCCTCCGCCTCTTCACACTTCAGTCTCTGCGTGTAGGGGGCCCAGACTCTGTGTCCCTATCACCATTGACCGACCCCATACCATGCATGTCAGTTACACATTGACGTTCACATGTTTCAGATCATTAACCCCCCACATAAAGATTACCAGTCAAACCACTGATTGACGCTCCATACCGGTATTGAAGAAAGGACAAGGGGGAGAGAACGAGGAACACTGATCAGCGGATTGGAGGCAAGTACACGCAGCCATTGTACCCATTATCCCTGAGGCCTGATGTCCTGAGTTAAGTCCCATGCCCCCCGCCCAGCACTGGGTCTAGCTCCTGGCCAATTCTTGTAAAACGGCCCCATCTATCATCCACTACTATCGTATAGCCTGGACATTGGCATTGGATATTCGTTATCCTTCACTGCCTTGGGCTCACTCCTCTTACTCTTCAAAACAATTTGCCGTGGCTCAATGCTTGCCGCTCCACTGGATGCCACCAAAACTGAGTGTATATCATCATAAAGTGGATCGATTGGGAACGTGCGAAGGGACAAGAATATTGAGGAAGGGTTCTTTTGTTGGTGCCCTCCGTATTTGCGGAGAGTTGTTAACTCTCGGTAAGTGATGTCAAGGCTCTATATCTTCCAGCAAGCAATGGTTCTGTTACTTATACTTGCACCCTGACCAGTCACCCTTAAAGTCTTGAATCCTCATAGTTCAACAGGAAGGGATGGATTAGAGATGCAGCCGATGACAATGATCAAGTGAGATTCGGTTGCCCCGCACGCGCCCTCAGGTCTCTGTGCCTGTAGAAGGGTTAGATGTGGAAGCCATTTATAGTGTCAGCACGGTAAAGGTAGATTCACGCAAGGAAAGAAGTGAGAGCTGATGAAGCCGCTAATGTCAATATTGGAAGGGCGAGAAGAGGCCTACCGACACTCCCATGAAGTTCTTACAACCCCAAATTGCCGGTACATCCATCTTACCTTTAGTACACCATCCACTGCCAAGAGAGCCAGGGGATGCACAGGTATGGGCACAATTTACTGTCTGTCTCGGTGTAGTTGGACGTTCACATAGGTATATATGTAAGCTTATTTGACGTATTCTGTTGCGTCACCATGTATTGTTTGTATCCTGTCCAGCTAGATTGGGTTGTTCTTTGATGTGTCTTCCTACATTGTAAGACAATATGTAGAGGTAGAATGACACAAAAAAATGTGATCCTGAACGTTTTTAACTTACGCTGTGCGTTTTCGAGTAACAATGTTTAATGAGTGCTGTATACTAGATTGAACTTTGAATCTGGTACTTTAAGATGCCTGGGGCGTGTTATCGTTATGGTACATGTACCGCATGATACCAAGGCATATAGCACTATAACTAATATACAATGTGAACAAGACTTGGACGAAGATTAAAGCAACTTCATAACCCGGCTTCCTTGTTAATACCATCCTCACACCCGGTTTACATCTGACCCACTTCCTACTGCAACTATTTCGCTGGCCATAAATCAAACCGCTCCTGCTGATAAACCCTTTCACCCTCAGCTAAATCAACCGCCATAAATTCTTGATAATACTGTTCATCCATATTGATTTCTGAATACCAGAAAATAGATTTGGGGCCACGCCCCATGCGGTATAGTTGGCAGATAGATGCTTTTTGAGGCTTTTTGGGAACAAGCGACTTCAACCAGGACTTGGTATTGGGATAATATGCCTCTATGACCCCGCATGCCCTCCAGTGTTTGATTACCTACAGAGACTACGATCAGGAAACGATACGCATGTATAAGAATATTCTTCTCACCGCTCTAAACTTGGCAACCTCAAACCAGGCTTGAAATTCATCCCGAGAAGCGCGGAAGAGCCGAGTCCCCCCAATAATTTTGACATGGCCGTCACAATTCCAGCGTGAAAATCTCAGGAGGCCACTGTGCCCAGCATACAGCATTGCCTGGTTTTGCCGGGCCTTGCGAAAGTCGGCGCGCGCATAGCGCTGCAGAAGGTGACGCTCTAGCTTGGGAAGGTCACCCAAGTTCAAACAGGTGTCAGAAAGCCAATCATAAACGCATGCTTTAAGCGCGGAATTGATAAGCTCATTTTTGTAAGGCCAGGAAAGGGAGGATCCTGAATCTGCCACACCAAAATCAGGTTCTTGGTTCATATCATTGAGGCCGGGGATGGGGGATCAGAGGGAAGGATAGATCTCACCTGATCCTTGAAGCGAGTAATTTTCTTCGTCTTTGAGCAGGGCTTCAAGACAAAGGTGACAGTATGCATCAAGTAGAGATGAAGACCAGACGCAAAAGGGACCGGAGCGCATTGGGTCCCAGAGGAAATCAAAGAACGATTTGTGGTAGAAACAGACGGAACCTCCGAGTTCGCCGCGTACATAGGACCTCAGCGCTTCGATTGTAGCTGGTTTTGCTTGTTGTAATGGTTGACTAGTATCGCCAAATTGGGCGGAGTCTATGGCGCTTCCGGGGTCGCGGATGTGTAGGACAGAGGTCAGGTAGCGGTATGCCTCACGAAATTCGAATTCAGATAGTGTTAGGATATTGCTCCATAACATTGCGCCACTACGATCTCCACCAGGGTACGATCCACTAATGCACAATAACCTACACAAAAGGAGAACAGTGGGGAGTGCGTGGGGGGGGATGCGCTGCATAATCAGCGTATAAAAGGCATCGAGTCTCGCGTAGGATGAATGGCCGATATCATTGGAAGCGGTGGTACAGACTGCATGCAGCGCTTTCTCGGGGAGCACAGCGTGGGCTACATCCCGAAGCACCGATGCTGCATAGATGAAGAGACCATGAGATGCCTTCACGAGCGTTTGTATGTCATCGTCAGAGGGCCAGCGAGATGTGGTGGAGATGTCACGATAACGAAGCACGTTCTCGAAGCCACTCCGGAGGTAGAGTTCGATATCTGAATTGGCATCATCTGAGGCGGGTAAATGTGTTTTATACGTAACCTGAGAAACTTCCGTGTGACCGAAAGAGGCTTCGATGTGGAGGTCGGGACGGGTGAAGAACGCCCAACAGAAAGGAGTGACACCGTCGCGGGCAGCAGCAGCGGTAAGCTCTATGATCTTGCACTGGTCATCAGTGCTATTGCAGTCATCAAGGTTATCAATGATTATAACAATCCTCTTCCCGATCCTCTTCCCAGCCTTCTCGAGCTCCCGTGATGGCTCGACAATGAGCGCTTTGAATTGTGCTGCCAATGTCTTGTTAAGGATCGTCTTATCATGACGGACTCTCCGATCTACAAGGTCTCGATAATCGGGATATTGAGTGGAGAGTTGGTATGCAATGGTTGGGATGAATTCTGCAGCCTGGTCTCGTACATCGAGCGCAAAGAAGAACGCAGCGCCAAGCACGCCCAAGTCTCTGAGCTTTTCGGCGCATGTCTGTGCTATAGCGGTTTTGCCGACCCCAGCTAGCCCCTTCATCCAGAAGAGGGGTAAGGGGTCGTCAGCGCCAGATGTAGGCATGGCCCAGTAGATGATATCTTCAATGTATCGCTCACGTGTTCCGGGATGGCATTGAGGGGCATAATCGCGAGCGGGAGAGTCATGGGCAGCATCTCGATTAGATGCTTCGAGAAGGATTTCAATGCCTACATGAAACCAGCTCAGAAGTCAGATTTACCCGGTGGATCCGTATTGGATTGCCTTACCAATCTGTTCGTTTGGTCCTATGACTTTGCTGCTTGTGAGAAGAGCGTCCGGAGAATCAAGGAGGCTGGCCATGACCTGGTTAACTACAAGATGTTCTCCTAGGTCGTGAGGGCGCAAGTCAAGATTCAATGCACAGTAGTTGACCTGTAAGTAGCCCAAACGTTCACACCACGCTGATTGGGGGCACCCGTTGAAGGGCGTGTGAATTGTTATAATCAAGGACATACATACTGGCAAAGTCTATTTTCGGGGCAATAATATCATGAAGGTGGAATCGCTCAACATCACGAAACGTCGACATTCATCTAAATTGTATAAATCATTGGCAGTTGACACACAATGTCTCGGAACATGAGTATTGAAGTTTGTGCTGGCGTTGTATGCTATGTAATAGTTGAGTAGAGGATATGTCATTCTGGAGGTCGCCAGCAAGGCCAAAGTTGAGCAAGTATAGGGAGGATATTATAGGTTTCCAGCGGTGTCAAATGAATTGAGGTGGGCGCGCGTAGGAGTGTGTGTGGGGGGGAGGGGGGCAGTGATGGAAAACGCACTGAGGGAGGTGGAGAGGGTTAGACTCCTCTTTGCCCTAAGTTGTTGGTACCGACTTGACCTTCGGTATGGATATATTACCGATCACAGTGAGTGAGGAGTGGGCAAGCAGGTTGACTGAAGAAGGGTCAGGTTTTCCAGAACTTGATCGATCGCTATGGTAAAAGACCACGTATAAGCATGTTTCCAGCCGCCAGACAAACAAGAACGTACCAGTAATCTACGGGGGGATCTATCCGATATTGGTGGTTTGATGGTCAGCGGGATCTTCGTGTGCTGTCGTTCAGAGTATGGCGTAAACCTGAACATGCGATCGGCTGGATAATGCCAACAAAAACACTTTTGTTGACCATGGCCAAAAATAAATGATGTATCCCAATGAGCGCCCCCTGGCATCTGCATGTATTCCCACGCGTGTCTGTCTTTATCTCTATCCCTGAACGACTGCAAAATTTTGTTGCGGTCCGTTGAGGGCACCTGTAGTTGCGCATGAGTTCTACGATGATGCGCACAGAACGAGTACTAGGACATAGCTCACACACAAAAACAGTCTGTCCGTTTTCACCCAGAAGTCATTGGCCAAGAGCTCAACCATCCTCTTGAAGCCAAAGCCCACCAAAATAGCGAATGCGGCAGTATCCCAAGGAATAATTGGCTCCGAAGGAAGAATTGGTTCTGAAGGAAGCCCATATGGAGGTCCCGAAAGGAGAAGGAAAAACAGTGTGACCATGCTCTCATAGTGTTCACCTCCTATCTTGTTGTTGCCGTCTGCTCGAGTAAGAGCATGAGAAGACCCGGCTAATTATAGTGTGAATACACCCCAACCACTATTAGGGAACATATGACTCACGGTATAGCTGAATATTTGGACCACTACATATACCGTGTAGCCTCTGCGCCAGCTCCGTCCACAATGCGGGCGCCGACCCTTGGATACAAAAGTGCTGAGTTGAGCGCTGGGGGTTCTGCATGAAGTCCATGAATGATGTATGATAGAAGACAATATTGTCTCCCTCAATCTTCATCACTGAATGGAGGGTGTAACAAGCTGCATCAAACTCCGACAACGACAAACCCAAGATCCCTCTGTTGTGACTGACCGATGTACCAGCTGGAATCATTCTCGCGACCAGGAGGATCCGTCGGACGGTCTGGAGTAACATAGATGGTATGTGCTGTACAATCAGGAGGTAAAACATGTCGAGCTCAGTTAAGGGATGCTGTAGCGACCTGTTATTGGCCCTTGTAGTAGGAGCAACAATGGCGTTCAGCTGGTATTCTGGGCCCCATGAGTTCATGTGACCAATAAATCGAACTACGGTGTTGGCATAAATGAATAATCCACATGACTGGTTGACGAGTATTTCCATATTGCGCTTGCAGGGCCATGGGGATGGAAGGCGACGTTCCCTCCCTATTCTAGCCAGCTCGTCGGTGAGATACTTGGTAATGTCACCATCAATAGCTCGAGACACCATCAGCTCCTCCTGATGAGTCAATTCCAATACTTCTGGTGATTCGAAAGTCGTGACGAGGTGAGGTTCCAGACGACTACAGAACAGCCAGACGAATGGCGTTGTGCGATCCCGAATGGACGCCGCAATTATTTCAACAATGGATCGCTGCGCTTGCGCATCTGCACATTCATCAAGACCATCAATAATGATGACACGTTGGGGGATATCCTCGCCATTGGCGATAAGATCTCGCAGAGGCGAAATGAAGAGGTGGAGGAATTGGTGACGAAGCTCCTTGAGAATAATCGTCGGGTCGTCATGGATGGTAGACTTGAGGATGTCAGCATAGGGTTTGTGTTTGGGTGACCACTGATACGAGAGAGAAGTGAATAAATGCTGGGGATTATTCCTTTGATTGAGACTGGAGAAGAAGAACGCGGCTGCAAGTTTGTTACGAGCGGCGAGCTCTTCTGCACATGATTGGGCGATGGCGGATTTGCCGACCCCTGCGGGTCCTTTTAACCAGAAGATGCGATAGCCCATGTCAGTATCCCCTGAACCCCAGTTGACGATTTGATCAAGGTATTTCCGGCGTGTTCCTGGATGACAAGGAGGGGGATGCTCGGGAGAGTCGTAGGTAGCAGCGGGAACAGACGCTCTTAGAAGGATTTTGAGGCCTACATAAGTCAATCAGAGTTGAAATTGAGTGTGCTACAGCCATATATACCTTGCTTTTCACCTTTGACGGATTGCGACTCATTGTCAGCTGTGTCTGGTGGGTTCGTGTCGCATTATCTCACCAGTCTGTTCATTTGTCACCGAGATGTTGTTCACTGGCTGATTTATAAAGTTGCCGCCGGTGATGTTGGTGTTCTGGAAGTTTTCAAAGAAGGACATGATCTTCAGATTGACCACTGAAGGCCAGTGATTTAGGAGAAGGGGGACGCAAGCCACGGTTGGGTGCACCGGCTTGGCTCACAGGAGTCTTAGCTCAGCACACTCACGCTGACAGTCTCGGAGCATCTACCGGAAGGCGTGTGATGATATCCGGGAATTGGACGTGGTCTATTTTGACGAGGAGTCTGGGAAGTCATTCCATCAAAATGGACTTTGCATTGGGCTAATCATTAGATACCTTATTGGATTTCGAGTGTTCAAAGGTCATCGAGATTAGGTTTCGGGACCGCCACGGTATTTCATTGGTTTCCCTTGACCACAACTGCTATGATAATACGCCTGTAGCAACGATCTACCATACTTAGTTCATTTCAATGAGACACAACTCCCGATTTAGCTCATCATGCCGGAGGATAGGCATCCATTACTTTGACATTATTTATATACACAGGTACGTTCAACCCACCTACTACCACAGAGCTTCGATCGGTCACAGGTCAAACTGTGCCTCTAGATAAACTCTTTCCCCCCGCAAGGTTGACCGTCATGAAATCTTGATAATACTGCTCCTTCCAATTGACTGCCATATACTTACCAGAAGGCCAATTTAGTTCCATGCCCCAATATCTGTAAGCTAGTATTTGTGGTGAATTTTGTTGCGTAGCCAGGTTCTGTTTTTACCTGGTTCGATGTAGGTTCTGTCATGCTTCCTTCGATGTCTCGTTCGGCGCTGTAAGATAATAGGTGGAGGCAGAAACACAAAACTGACTCACGCTGTGCATTTTTTCGGGGAGTGAGAGCTATATGCGAAATTCAAATTCAAATCACGACGACACCAAGACATACGGTACTATAGCTAATATACAAACATCGATGCGAACAAGACTTAGATGAAGAGTGGAATTTACTACCTGGCTTCCTTGTTGAGGGGGTCATCCTGTTCAGGCAGTTTCGTATTGGAGGGATTCAGGGGGGACAAAGGTGACCCCTAGGGAGACAGGAGGTGTCGACAGTTTGGTTAAAAGACTCTGTCTCAGGTACCGGCGTTCTTCAACGTTGCGTTGTCGAACACAGGTACGCCTTCCTCTAAAGCTTGTATTATATATGTTTACTGATATATTTGAAACGTTGCGTTGTCGAACGCAGACTAAACCCACGATCTGTTAAACTACTGCGAGAATACATGTCGTATCTACCTTCGTTACATCCTCACACCCACACCCGATTACATCTGGACCAATCCCTACTGCAGTCATTTCGCCGGCCACAAATTGAACCGTTCCTCCCGATAAACCCTTTCACCCTCAGATAAATCAGCTGCCATGAATTCTCGATAATACTGTTCATCCACACCAATTTCCGAGTGCCAGAAAATATTCTTACCACTCTGAAGTTGACAACACCAAACCAGGCCCTAAATGAGTTTCGAGAAGCACAAAAGAGCCAAGTCCCGCCAATGAATTTGACATGGCCGTCGAAATTCCAGCGTGAAAATATTGGGAGAGGCCAATATGTCCAGCGTACAGCATTGCCTGGTTCCGCCGGGCTTTGCGAAAGTCAGTCCATGTATAATGATACTTTTTTTTTTTTTTTTTTTTTTAAATCCAATTTTATTGCACTAGTATCTAACTAAGTACAAACGGGCGCGCGATAGCAGTCCCAAGACCGAGACACTGAATCCAGAAACCAGAGAGAAATGACAAACTAGTATGTCCGAGACGAGACGAGCGAAGCGAGTCGAGTTGAGGAAGAGAGGGAAACTAAGCTAGTATTCCGAACTTGAAGGTGAGAAGTGGCGCCAACCGCAATAACAAAGCGGAAGTCGACGAACAGAAACAGCAGTGAAAGAAAGTGATATCCAGGAATGTGGAGGGGGCAGAAAAATGGTTTGCTATTCCCCTATAACTGCCACCACAAGAAAAAGAGGGAAGTAAGAAGTACTAACCGTAAGTCCGATGTCCAACGCTTTAGTGCACATCTTCGACGAAATTTTGCTGCCGATCCCGTCTCCATAGGGCTCGGTTGCGGATGATTTCTCTCCACTGAGGGTCTCCATCGTCAGGAGGGAAGGTGAACGCCAAGGGGTGTTGAAAGCAAAGCGTACGACGAGCACGCAGGATAGTGTACGATAGGTAAAACACTTGCCTTGCTGTTGGAGACGGTGGTTAGCTTGAAACTTAGTGTGGTTTGAGCTTTTGTGAGAGCGAGTAAAGGAGCTGAGAAAGTTATCATAATTGGGCTATCTAAGAGTCCTTATATACCATAGAGGGTGCAGGGTAACTACACTACGCATACTACGCTGACAAGCACATCGACAGATGCAGATGAATGCAATCGGAGAACTGTCAGCTATTCTATTGAAGTAAAAATAGATAGCATAATGGAAGCGTGCTGGTATTCATTCCGCACAGCCTCGTGTGATCAATGCTTCTATGGTCAACGTATGACCAGAGTCAATGATCCGGTCTGAGCGCCCGTGACGGCGCTTATGCTGTCACGTGATGTGACATGTGACGAGAGCATGACTAGCGCTTATGCTGCTTTGTCAACAAGGGGTTGTCATCCAGGAATTTTATGAGCCATGCCAAGTTATCGTAGCGCCCATTAGAGAATAGCCACTTGAACCACGGACAGTCTTGGATAATGTGTTCACGTGTTTCCAGCATGTGACCACATGGACACGACATGGGGGCGTCTGGGAAGAAGCGCGCACGGTATGTTCCAATAGGCACGTGGTTGGAAATGCAGCGCGTGAGGCGCGCGGCGAGTGATGGCGTCATGTCTCGTGTGAGCCATGAGCCACCGTTGGCGTATGTGGGGAGGACAGGGTTGTCATTTGAACCCATGAGGTCGAGGAAATGATTCCCTCGGTATGACGTGTTGTTCGAGGTGTGACGGTACTGCCACAACCATAGGTAGCGGTCGGTCCACGATTTGCGTATGAAACCCAGAGAACATCGTGAGTGATGTGGGACGCAGGGGACTCGCAAGGATTTGGCGAGTTTATGGGCATGGTGGTGGAGTATAATGATACTGCAGCAAGCGACGCTATACCTTGGGAAGGTCATCAGAATTCAGCCAGGTGTCAGAAAGCCAATCATAAACGCATGCTTCAAGCATGGAATTGATGAGTCAATTTGTATAAGGCCGGGAAAGGGAGGATCCCGAATCTGCCACCCCAAAATCAGGTCCTTGGTTCATTTCATTGGAAGTAGGGATGGGGAATCGGGGGGAAGCATAGATCTCACCTGATCCATGAAGCGAGTGGTTCTATTCGTGTTTGAGCATGGCCTCAAGACAATGGTTGCAGTATGCATCAAGCGGAGGCGAAGACCAGACAAAAAAGGGGCTGAAGCGCATTGAGTCCCAGAGGAAATCAAAAAACAATTTATGGTAGAAACAAACGGAACTTCTGGAGTCCACCGCATGTATAGGACCTCAGCGCTTTGATCGTAGCTACCTTCGCTTATTGTAATGGTTAACCAGTATTGCTAAACTGGGTGGAGTGGATGGGGTTTGCGTGGTCGTTGACGTGTAGAACAGTAGTCAGGTGATGGCAAACCATATGGAACTCAAATTCAGATAGCGTTAACGTATTGCTCCATATCATTGCGCCACTACAATCTCTACCAGGAAACAATCCATTGATACACAATAACCTACACAAAAGAACAGTAGGGAGTACGTCGGGGGGAGGATACACAACGTAATTAGCATATGAAAGGCATCAGGTTCCGTATAGGATGAACAGTCGATGCGATTGGAGGTGGTGGTAATATGGAGCACTGTCTCGAAAATTTCAGCACGGTCTACATCCCAAAGCAACGTTGCTGCGTCGATGAGGTGCCTTCACGAGTGTTTGCATGACATTGCTAGGAGGCCAGTGAGATGTTATGGGAATGTCATGATGGCGAAATACGTTCTCAAAACCACTGCGGGGGTGGAGTTCCATGTCCGAATCGGCATCATCTGGGATGGATAATTATGTTGTATACGTGGCCTCAGAGACTTCCGTGAGACCGAAAGAGGTTTTGATGTGGAGGTCAGGACGGGTGAAGAATGCCCAGCAGAAAGGAGTGACACCGTCGTGGGCAGGAGCAGTGGTGTGCTTCATAACTTGCACTGAACATAAAAATCCTCTTCCCATTCCTCTTCCCAGCCTTCTTGAGCTCCCATGATGGCCTGACAATGAGCGCTTCGAATTGTACTCCCAATGTCTTGTCAAGAATCGTCTTATTATAGCAGACCCTCTGATTCACAAGGGCTCGACAATCGGGGTGTTGAGTGGAGAGTTGGTATGTGTGAATCCTGCGGCCGCTTCTCGTATGTTGAGTGCAGAGGACGTCGCACCAGGTATGCCCAAGTGCCTGAGTTTTTTGGTGCGTGTCCGTGCTGTAGCGGATTTGCTGACTCCAGCTAGTCCCTTCATCCAGAAGAGGGGTAAGGGGTCGTTAGCGCCAGCTGTAAAAACGACCCAGTAGGTGATTTCCTCAATGTATCACTCACATATTCCTGGGTGGCATCAAAAGACAAAATCACGAGCAGGAGCGGGAGAGTCATGGACGGCACCCGGGTTATATGCTTCGAGAAGGATCTCATTGCCTACATGGAACCAGGTCAAAAGTTAGATTTACCCAAGTAACTCCGTATTGCACTGCCTTACCAGTCTGCCCATTTCACACTGTATCGTCTATTGGTTGGTCTATGGGTTTGCTGCCCGTGAGATGGGTGTCCGGAGAACCAAGGCGGCTGGACATGACCTGGTTGATTACGGGCTGTTCTCATGGATATGTAAGTCAAGGTTCAATGCACGGCGGTTAACGTTGAAACGTTGACCCACAAGTGACCTAGACATTCACACCACGCTGATTGGGACGCTGGCTGGGCGCTGGATGCTTCATATGATGGTGGGAAGTGGCTGTGCATCATGATCATGAACCAGCGTCCCATGGTCCTCACTCCCCTGCCAAATCATCATGATCACGTCCGAGGATAGACACCCGCTTCTCTGTCGATGAGCTGACATCATCTGATCAACTCATCAATGGATGCCCATTGTTTGACAATGGCCAGTATCTTTACGTCTCTCCTTATGAAGTGGCCTCGACAGCTGCTGAACCCATCCTGCGCCATTCCTTCACCAGCCAGTACGTTTCTAGATACTTATGTTGGCTTATTTCACGATCTACACAGCTAAACTACCTCCTTTACACATCATCCCTTCCAGAAGAATACGTACAATTCACGACCAATACACATTTTGTTCCTCCATCCAACCAATTGCGCCAACTCCTCCAAACAAGAACCGAATCCATCCGCACTATCGCTCCTCCGGGTGCGTGTTTCTCAATCCCTCAATACAATGACCTGACAGCACCTCAGGCTCAGGTCTCCCAGACGAATGTCAAGGCTATCACTCCTTTGTCCCCCTCGAACAATTCAGCCCTGGCTCTGAGCGCAGAAAGCTCGGCAACTGGTATTCTGTTGTATACCGCGCCATACGGACATCCGACGGTAGACCATACACCTTGCGCCGTATCGAAAGTCAGCTTCCCATCCCGATTCAAATCGTTTTTGATGGCTCTTTGCCGCCTTGCATAGGCCATCGACTGATGCATTAGTCTGCGCCCTCGACAATTGGGTTGTGGCCTTGCATCCGCCATCCAAATATTGCTCCAGTGCGAGAAGTATTCACCACCAAAGCTTTCAATTATAACTGTACGCACCCTTCGGTTATCTCATTACAAATGCCACTCTAAACCTGAACTAGCATTGGTAGTATGTTATGCATACTATCCGGGCGCTCAGACTCTCTACGATGTCTACTTCAAGAAGCAACCACCCTCCAATGGCACAGCGTCCAGAAAGAATGACAGTACCGCTCCAATTCCCGAAAGAACACTATGGTCCTACATCGTCCAATTGCGTCCACGATCAAAAAAGTCCACGACATAGGAAACCCAGTGCGCATGGTCGACCCAATCAAGATCCTCGTCACTGGCCAAAATCGGTACGCAGACATTTATCACCCCAACAAGAGGACCTCACTCTCTTCGGCCGCCTTGTATTCTCCCTCGCTTGCACGAATGTCAATGCATGGACGGCGCCGCAGTTCCAGAGGAGCCTGGATTACATGGCGAGGGCGTATAGCCCAGAGCTGAAGAGTTTGGCACTGTATCTTATTGCAAAACCCACACCGGTCAAGGTAAAGGTCTCTGGGTGTTCCGTTTCCTTTTTGATCCCTTTGTAAAAGCACGTTCCTGATTGGTCCGTATAGAATATTGATCATTTGATGGAAATGATCAGGCCAAGGGTGCAGGCCGAGATGGAGGAGGCCTTGCTGTAAGCCTTTCATATTTCTTTCACCTTATGGCGGTACTGATGAGTAGGTAGTGCCACTGACAGGCTTGAACAGTGAGCTGGAGAATGCCAGACTAGTACGACTGCTGTGCAAATTTGGATTCATTAACGAGCGACCAGAGTACGTACTCTAGTGCTAACCCCGCCAACTCAAATACTCATATTACACCTAGGTTCGCAGTGGAACTCCGCTGGTCCGAGACAGGCGATAGGTATATCATCAAACTCTTCCGAGACTACGTCTTCCACCAGGTAGATGAGACCGGCAATCCCATGGTGAACATGACCCGTGTTTGAACAAAGTACGTCCTGATGCTCTCTTTACGACAGTCGTGGCTCATTGGCTCGTGCAGCTGGATGCAGGGTCGGAGGAGCGTACCATGCTAGTCTCGCGAGACGATACAAGCTGTTTGTATGTAAGCTACAAAGAAATCAAGGCGTGTCTGGAAGGTGCTTTCAGGTGTGCCCTCTCTTCTCCCTCTAATACTATCATGATTGAGACCGGGCTACAGTGATCTCGCAAGACCCTCAACAACTGGTGTTGTGCCTTTAAGGTGACCAGGTAGGCGTTTGTTGTGGGTATATATCGGTAGGTTTGTGTTTGGTATATCCAGCTGTGCAGTGATGTGTTGTTTGTATCATGTCCGGTGTATGTTCTTTTATCCTTTGATATGTGGTTTTGCGTTGTGAAAAACAGGTAGAACTAGAAAAAAGACGTAGAAAATCATGGTTTCGGTTGCATGCTTTCGCGCTGACTTGCGTTGCGAGTGCTTGTAAGGGGAGAATACTGTATTTGAAACCGGAAGTTGATCATGAAACCTTGAGACGCGTATTGGTGCGAGTATTTATGATAGCTATGTGAGACCGAGGCGTAGAGACTGCAAGCAATGAACGAAGACAGATGAACACGAATGCAGGATATCACGCGAACATATATTACATGAAGACTCGGCCTTATTATCTGTCCAGATTCTCCCCTGCGGATGTTATTTACACACATGATTATGTCCACATTTACTACTATCACGATTCCGTCGGCCACGAGTCAAATGACGCTTCTCGATAAACCTTTTCCCCCTCCGCAAGATTGACTGCCATGAATTCTTGATAATACTGCTCCTTCAAATTGACTTCCATATACCAGAAGACCGATTTAGCCCCATGCCCCAGGCGGTATAGGCGAGAAATGGGTGTGTCTTGTGACTTTTTGAGGGTGAGCGACTTGAACCGGGAGGTCAAATCTGGATAATGACGCTCTATGACCCCGCAATCCTTCCATCGCTTGATTGCCTGCGGAGACTATTATCAGGAAATGCCATGCACGCCTAGGGAAATTCTTCTCACCATATTGAATCTGAGAACATCAAACGAGGTTTGAAATTCATCTCGAGGAACGCGGAAGAGCCGAACCTCATCGATTATTTTGAAATGTCCCCTGCAGCTCCAGCGGACAGAACACAGAAAGCGACTATCTTCTGCATACAGCATCGCGTCTTTCTGCTGGCCTTTGCGAAAATCGGCACTACCAAAACGCTGCAGCAACTGGCGCTCTATCTCAGGTTTGTCACCAAAAACAAGACAGGCATCAAAAGCCCAGTCATAAACCAATGCTTTAAGCATGGAATTGACGAGTTCATTTGTATAGGGCCAGGAAAGGGAGGATCCCGAATCAGCCACACCAGCTGCTAGTACAAGCTCTTTGTTCGTACCATTAAGGGTAGAGGCAAGGAATCAAAATAAAGCCCAGACTCACCGGATCCTTCAAGCGAGTAGTTTTCTTCATACTTGAGCATGACCTCAAGGCAATGCTTGTAGCAGGCCTTATTCATGAGTGACGACCGGACGCAAAAGGGACCGGAACGTGTTGGATCGACAAGGAAATCGTAAAATGATTTGTGGTAGAAGTAGATGGAACCTCCGAGTTTGTCATGGACACAGTCGCCCAGCTCCTGCATAGTGGCTGGATTTGTACGTTGGAACGGATGACGAAGGTCACCGAAATGAGTGAAGTCGAGGGAGTTGCCAGGATTGTGGATGTAGAGTACAGCGCTCAGGTGGTTGCAAGCTGCATGGAATTCAATTTCAGATAGTCTTAAGAGATTGCTCCAGAGCATTACACTGCTGTGATATCCACCGGAATACGAAAGACCGTTACACAACAGCCGACACAAGAGGAGAACGATGGGAAGGGTATCACCGGGGATACGCTGCATGATCACTGTGTAAAGGGTATCGAGTTCTGTGAGGGTGGAATTACCAGTGCGCTTAGATGTGGTGGTACAGGCCTCACGCAGCGCTTCCTCAGGCGATCCAGCGTGTTCTACATCTCGAAGCACCACTGCTGCGTAGATGAATAATCCATTTGATGCTTTCACAACCACTTGTATATCGCTGTCAGAGGGCCAACGAGATGTTGGAATGATGTTGCGACGTCGAAGGACATTCCTAAGGCCATCACGGAGGTAGAGCTCGATATCTGAATTGGCGCCATCCGAGACAGGTAATTCGGTTTTGCAAGTGACTCGGGCGACATCTGTGGACGCAAAGGAAGATTCAATGTGGGCCTCTGGGCGGCTGAAGAATGCCCAGCAGATAGGGATAGAGTCAACGCGAGCAGCACCTGCAACAAATTCGATAATCTTGCATTGAGCATCGACGCTATCACATTCATCGAGCCCATCAACAATGATGACGATCCTCCTCCCAATGGGCTTCCCTATCCTCTCCAGTTCTTGTAACGGTTCAACAATCAGTGCTTTGAATTGTGCTGCCATCGCCTTGCCCAGGATTGCCTTATGATAGTAGATCTTCTGTTCGACGAGGTCGTGGTAATCAGGAAATACCATAGAAAGTTGATATACGATGGTCGGGATGAATTCTGCGGCCTTTTCTCGTCCATTCTGTGAGAAGAAGAATGTGGCGCCCAATTTGCCCATGTCATTGAACCTTTCGGCACATATTTGGGCTATGGCGGATTTTCCGACTCCAGCCATTCCCTTCATCCAGCGGAGAGGCACCGGCTCATCAGAACCGGTTGAAGGAACAGCCCAGTAGACGACATCTTCGATGTACTGTTCGCGCGTTCCGGGATGACACCGGGGCCTGTAATCGCGGGCAGCAGAGTCGTATGTAGCATCGAGATTAGATGCTTCAAGAAGGATGTCGATACCTGGTTGGTAATATGGATGTCAGCTTTATTTGGTGGATGTATGTTCTGTCGTCATACCGTTCTGTGGTTTTGTCACTGAGATGTGCGTCTGATCTATGAAATTGCCACCCGTGATAGTGATGTGCTGGGAGCCTTCAAGGAAGGGCATGTTGTTTGACTTGGCTACTGAGGACCCATGTCCTAGAGGAAGGTGGAGGTGAGGACGCAAGTCTGGATCGAATTCACAGCTTCAGCCTACAGGACGTCTTAGCTCAGCCAATATGCTCATACTCACATCAACAACCTGAGAATGCTGTAATGAACATGTGGAGAATCCCCCCAATCAAAGCAATGAGGTCTATTTTCGACACAATTGCTTCTGAGTTGTCTGATGTACCGCGAAATAGATACTTGTTCCAAGTTGAAATTGGAAGGTTCGAGCGAGTATGGGCATCAGATCCTGTTACTCTTCACAATTTCTATGGCCCGGGATCAGTGTTGTTTCAAGCAAAAGCAAGGAAGGGTGCAAACAAGCAACATACTACACCATTCGCTAGACGCTGGACCCCTTGTATGACGGTGGGAGGCGGCTATTTCAAGATGCAACTGCCACCATGCACGGTGTACTGGCGTCACATGGCCCTCACCACCTCACCCACTCAATCACGCTCTGCACTGGATTCTTTTCTGGTGACTGTTATGGTGTCTCTTTGGC
>QFDT01000376.1:221-23668 GCA_003315915.1 Macrolepiota dolichaula | reverse complement strand
GATGATGGATGTTGGAGGTGTTGCTTGAACGATGATGCAAAGTATCTTAGCGGGGTCCCCGCCCGCCGAATGGAGTGAAGGTCAGGTTAAGTGTAGGTTGTGCGTGATCATCTTGTTGATGTGACAGTATGTAGAACTTTTGGGAGTTTTTGATGAGATATCGGAGCACCTCCAGAGCCTCACGTACCCGAATGAGACATGTATACATCCAGTGTACTTCTGCAGTTGGTCTTCTTGTAGTGGTTTCGAGATGCAAACATCTATCGTCATCAGCCTAGTCACCTGGACATGGCGCTGCCGTATTAGTCTAGTTTAGCACCGCACGAAGTCAAAAGTCCATCGGCCCTGCAAAACAGCCTCCTCTTAACCACACCCACAAGGACAGAACTGTACTGTCACCTGTTACATTCTACTCGTAAGGTCCTTGATATCCAGCAAAGTTGTGCCAACTGACCTAGTACGAACCGCAATCAGGATGAAATCCAATATCGGTGTTTTTATCTTAACAGTCCTAGCAGTCGTCTGGTCTGTCGAAGGCAGAGTTGGATGGCCTGGCCCAGCAGCGCACTGCACCACCGGCTGTTCTGTGATGCCGGTTCCGTGTAATTCTCTTGCACACCAAGTGTACGATGAACGAAAAGAGTGTTGGAGGTGTTGTATAGATCGAGAGGTTGAATCACTTTATGGACATTGAAGGGAGAAGTCTAATAATGATAATGATGAATGTTGGGGTTCTCTATCGTGCTGAGTTACGCTAGCGTCTCGGTGAATGGATACAAACCTAAAGTACTAGCAAATTAGCATTGGATATCAAGCGACGCGTATGAGGGCGGCGAGGTATAGATGCCCGAAAGAGGATAATTTATACCACGCAGCTGCCACGTTCCGTGCCTAGTAGCATGACAGGGGGTCGGGACTAATCCCCTGGAAAAAAGAGGGGACGGCTTGACATTGAACCACCAGCATGGATAATCCTCTGCCCACATCCTCGTAAATCGTGACTATGATCCGGTGCACATCTGTCGGGCCAGACTCGGGCGGGTGGATGATAAAGTAGGGCTCAGGGACGAGGGAATCAAAAGGGCATGGGGACCTGAGCATGTTCGTTCGCATCTTCCATCACGTCCAGGTATTCCGTTCCGCACGACGTCTCTCGAATGACAGAGAACAGCATCCACTAGAGATATACCCATGGAGGGCCGAAGGGGCCTAAAAAGGCAGGTGATGGGCACGGGACGCAGGATATTCCCACGGGAGAAGGAGTAGGAGAAAGCCGGACAAGGAGGAGAAGACGAGGAAGCGGGATAACGAGATAGCGAGAAACCAAAACTATCGATCTACGGACATTCACGGGTATTGTCCCATCCCATGGCCACCCATCCTCCGTATCTTCTCAGTCTCATCCCGCCTCTTTCCATGGGCAATCCCTTCCCCTTCGCACCACACTCTATCTCCCATTTCCCCCACCTTCGCTCGGCTGCTTCAAGTGCCCCCCAGCAGTCTCAGTCACAGCAACCTCACCAGTCCCAACAACCCCCCACCAATCCCCCTCATCAATACCCCACATTTCGTGCGCCTGCACACAAACATGCCCACCATCTTCACTCCATCCCCCCGCGCGAGAAGAGCACCCGCACCCTCATCGTGGATCATATGCTCTGGGTCCATGCACGCACTCGTTCCGCACAAGCTCGCGCTGAGCTCGGCATGACGGATCGCACTGGTGGTCCCTCATCCCCCAATTATACTCACCGCCGTCGGCCCGAGAATTACGATGAGGAAGACGAAGTGCTCTCTGAGGGAGAAGATCTTCTCTTTCTTCAGTCTCGCTCAGGGTGGCCAGGGCCCACTCACGACGATGACGACGCAGATCATCTTAGCAAGCAAGATTTGGTCCTCGCCCGCAGTCTTCGCCTTCGCGCTGAGGGTCTCGAAAGCGTCATCAGCTCAATGCTAGACCAGCCACCTCCTCACCACCCCCACCCCACCAACGACGACACCTTGCTTGGTACCTCTCCAACATCTTCGAAGGGTGTCCGTACTGGATCTCATCCACATACACTCCCCAATGGTGTCCGTTTCCGTTTAGCACTCGGTACAATCATCAATGACCTTTTCGCTCGCCAACTTCCCCCCCAGCCGTACCGTCATACTCACCCACCGAAACACCACGAAGAATCCCACTCATCCCATCCACCTCACTCCCCACCGGATCTTCCGGAAGCTCTTCTCCCGCTTGTCCCCCTCTCCGAGGCCTTTCCTCCGGATTCAGAACTATCAACATCTTTTGTGTCCTACAGCCCAGCATCAGGATATACCACCCAGCCCATCAACATGACCAATACCCACCTCTATACCGTGAGTATCCCTATTGCCATTGCCATTTTGACCCCTTGTTAACTTCTAATCATAGCACAATCCAAAGCGGCGACCTGTGCCGTCCGATCGCACACTCTCCTACTACACTTCCGGCGCTGATCTATCAACTGCCAACTCTCCTCCCTCTCTTCGCTGTCCACGGCACCTACACACTGCCTGCGAAATCTGTGTCGAAGCAAAATCGACATCCCGCCCAACCCCAACCCGCACCTCACCTTACCACCAAGCCAAGACTGGCAAGAGTAGTGTTAGTTCTAGCAACACCAGCGGAAATGATGGTAACTGGAAAGCAATGCCGAGTGGTGGGATTGGAGCTGGAGCTGGAGCTGGAGGTATATCGGGATGGCAGGATGGCAGCGGTGTGGGATCGGGTCTATTGCGCCCAGCTATCAAGGGTAGTGCCCTTCGTCGATGTGTCTATGATGGTAATGGAGATAAGGGAACAGGGGCTGGGAATACCAAGCTCAGTAAACTCATTCCTCGCTTTTTGCGCCTATCTGCGCTGGTCGCAGAAGAACTTGGACAAGAAGCTCGTGATGATTGGGAAAGTGTTGGAAATCCTACCTCGGCTCCTCCTTCGCCCGTTATTTCTCGAGCCTTTTCAAAGGGAAAAGAGAGGGAGAGGGATGAGGACAAGGAGGAGAAGAATATGCGCGATAATGCGCTTCGTCCTACACGGGAGTGGTATTTGTTATTCGCTGGCCTTTTGACGAGGGCTGTTTTAGAGGGTTACCTTACCGCGGGTTGGCGTGGCGTAAAACCAGCCGAGTGTTTGTTACTCGTTGGTATGGGAATGGGTCCAAGTGCACGGGTAGCAGAAGGTAGCATGAATAGGTTAGGAGGTGCTGGAGGGGAAGATGGAGACGATAGAAGTCGCAATGAGCATAATGATGATGAGGCCCTCGGTGATGAAGAGGCTTTTGCAGAGTTCGACCCTGATGGTTTACCCAGTCTTGCTGACGCAATCAGGGTTTTGTTCCCAAGTCTCAATATTGAATGGGATGGTTCTTTGGCATCGGCGGCAGGAAGGTATTCCAGGAAGGGTCAGGCGGAAGCTGAATATGAGGCGGAGATGCACGAACGCCTCAGAAGAGTACGTTATCTTTCCGCATACACTCGCGCCTCTCTGCTATCTCGCTGACACATCCAATCTTCCGTCTAGTTTTATGATATTCCTGATTCTACACCAGACTTGTCGACGCATATGGAAGACCTTGCGTGGTCGTACCCCGCGGAGCCCGTAGAACGTGCAGCAATCAGGTTCTGCGAAGCAGTCGCCAAATGGAGAGGCAAACCAGAACTTGAAAGGGTGTGTTGCACTACACATCGATCTACATAGCATACACTAATCAGCTTGATAATAGTACAAAAAGAAAACACCTTCGTCACCTGGGATATCGATTGATTCGCTTGTACACTCGAACCCATCAAGTCCCGTACTTTCAAGTGCTGTCCCCACGACGCCGTATACACTGGCGTCTCTTAGTTCCATGTTGGGACAGACTTCTCAGCCTGTAAGGCCAGTCGCACCGGCACCAAGACAGCCAAGGCGGCAGGCGTGTAAGCCGTCTATTGATGTATACTTTGCTGGTGTGGCGCCTCGAAGCGGGGTGAAGCGGGAGAGGGATGAGCGCGAGATGGAGGGGAGAGAGGGTGTTAAGCGAATGCATATATGAAGAAGTGGGGGGAGAGGAAGATGAAGAAGAACACGTCTCTCATTTATATATGGGGGCCGTGTGTCGTCTTTGTGGGTTGTGTGGTTGTGTGGCGCGCGACTCTCCGTCTCGGAGGCACCAGTTTTTGCGCTTCGTTGAGATTGTTTGGTGTTCTCTTCTTTCCTCTCTGACGTAACCCGCAGCTATTAATAGTAGTTACTCTTTGTCTCGCGTCTTCGTTCAGGTTATCTGCGGTTACGTCTGTTCATAGGGATTCTCTCTTTTTTGGTGTATTTGTGTATCCATCCGTAGGTTTATTACACTTTTTCTTGTAACCCCCCTGTAGCCATATACATCGTACATATTGATTTTATTAAGTAGGTCAGTTGACCATTTTTTGGTATCTCCCTTCCGAGCGTATTGCAGGAGTAACTTGGGGCCTTCAGAAGCAAGAATTTGATGTCGTGAAAAAGTGAGGAGTTATACACAACAGAGTACATGCTTTCTTGGATCAGGCTAGCGAAAGAGACGTAGAGTCGGACAGTACCTGAGGACATACATTATTGATGAAAGAAGACGCGCCGAAAACCCTGGGTCTTCACCTCGGGTCAAGGAGCGAAGGGGGAGCTTATCGCAGAAAAAGGGTCTCAAGTAACCCGTCCGGTAGGAGTAAGCTCCCCGCTAGAAATTTCCAGTCAGAAATTATCCCGGTTCATCGTTTATGGCGGAATGATTTAATCTCGTATGTACCATGGATATCGCATGGTCAGAGACGGAGGAGTGACACCGAAAACTATCTACGCACTCGCCTTTCCAGACTCCTGGGTCCTCCGGCAATATCATACAGGTGTTTACTATCATCATGATTGCACCCGCACCCTCCGCTGCCAACTCTTTGTTTATACATATGTTTACATATGATGGACGTTCAGAAAATGATGGGGTAGAAGATACCAGGGGATATGGATTGGGGCCACCCCAAGGTACGTTCAAGAACAGATGAGAAAGCATGGACAAATGGGTTCCTGGGTAGTAATGCTAGGATACAGAGATATAAATCATGCTTTGGTGGGAATACTTCGGATCGGGGGTCTGGTAAAGGAATTACTATGGGCTTTCTGCATGTCAATCCAATACTAATGATGAGGGAACAAGAACTCTGTGGGGTTCAATTGATCGTGGCGCTCGGCCGTGGGATCCCAACTCAGTCCAAAGGGGAGCGTCGGGAGTCTCACTGACCTGAACAAGTAATACTATCATTGATCAATCAACCATTTGAAACATTGAAGCTATGGTTCAACTACTAACGTTTTGCGCGGTTGTGAGTAATTCGCAGTGTATATAGAATCAAAGGTAACAGAGATCTAGTTGAAACCATTCAGAGTGTGCGATAATTTTACGACCCAAAATAATCTACTGACAATAATCATACCACCTAAAGTAATTTACTGACAATAATCTCAAACTCTTTCCCAGGCACGGCCGCACGAAACTCATCCCAATACATCCCATTCACAAATCCGACTCTCGGCAAACTCGCAAGCAAAACACCTCCAACACTGTCAATCCTGTACCTCTGCCACTCGGAACACACACACACCTATGTATAACGAGTGTTTCAATCGGCCAACTCAGAGCTTCCCCATATCTTCGGCGAACTCAACCAACCCATGTGCAACTCGCGCCGATTCCGGATTCTCCGTCGCCAGGATAGATGTTGAGTGATCCTGCGTTGATATGACACCGAGCTGTTGTGCCGTCCTGTCGTATGCAAGGCCCAGAACCTCGAGTAGCGGAAAGCACGTATGTAGTGAGGCAAACATCCTAGAGGTAAGCATGGCGATGCTAATGTTCAATTCCCTCAATATAGGTGGGGCTGCACCATGGGTCAACAGTGAGAACTGGCCTATAAAGGCGCCTGGGACGCAAGAAATAAATTTGTTAGGATTCTCCTATGGCAGTTGACGAGTGAGATGACACTTTTCAGGCGATTCAGTTATGGGCAAGCGTAGCCCACCGCAAGAGACCGAAGCTTCGGGATTTCAGAACGGAAAGGGAAATTTTGAGAAGCAGTGCCGTCAGCCTAATGGTGAAAACCTTCCTTGAGGAATACATCAGCGAATGTTCAATCCAGATCGGTAACAGCGTTAATATAGCGAAGCAGGAATTGCCGTGCTGCGCGGTCGTCATGGTATATGCTTAACGGGGGCAGGCGAACTACAAGCTCTTGCAAGCGAGGAGGCGCCCAACCCCTTGATTCTAGCACGACGAAATCGACGACGTCATTCGAGGCAATCGTCAATTTCTTCAGCATATCCGACCACACCGCAGAAAACGCAGAAAACGCAGCCCCCACATCGCCATTATGCCTATTCCATCCTATCTGCACTGAGAGACACTCCAGTTGCGCCAGGTAGACAGCTTCTTGGAGTACAGCCTCCAACAATGAAACATCGCCTTTCAGCGCTAGACGTCGTAAATTTGGACCAAAAGTTCACCACGAGGTGTCCAGGAAATTGGGCGAGCAAGTAGAATGCAGCACTAGGGCGTGGTTGAATGTGAATCGATGGTAAGCTCCGTGGTACGATGAAGATTCCCGGTGAAACGGTCGAGATATCGAACCACCTCCAACTCCCTCGACCGTTTCCTGATTTGATGCGATAAACGGGACACTCTTCGGAGCTGGCACTTCCAGAAGACTGTAGCACGGCACTGATCTCGTCATCCTCAGTAGCTTCTATGTGTTCTTCAGGGATTAGGAATCTAAATAATGTTTGGGTCAAGGTCGACGACCTGATATCTTCTTTCATCTTGGGTATGTGTTGCTTGAGTATACATGTCATGAGAATCACGCCGCCCGCATGAGAGTAAAGAGAAGAATCACTCACGATATATGCAACCACCGTTTTACTCCCGCTCCAGCGTTCGAATCCCAGAATCCCGATACCCAGGTCCAAACCCCGAAAAGGAGGTCCGACATGGCATTGCTAGAGGATGGTTTCGACGGCGCATAGTTGGGGATACAGAACGTAGTTACCACTATCCAGGCATATTTGAGGGATCTTTCTTGGCAATACTGCAGCCCCGCGATACCCACGATACCGGACCACTGAAATTGCCCAAGCCAGGGTCCATACAATAGTTGTGCAACCCTGAAAGTTTACCTTAGGCGAATGTTAACAGCTCTATCCCTGCGCCTGTGAACATGATACAAGAATCGTGAGCCATAGAAGGATCCTAAAAGAATACATATTTGTGCATTGAGGTGTTCCTAGGCGGGGTAGGATTGTTGGTACATGTCTCAGAAACCGGTTGATAGCACTAGGCGATTCGCTCCAAACCACTGCAAGATGTAAGATGAAATGATGTATTTTCAAATCGTTATCAAAAAAGTCCTGGGTATCGAGTTATTCGTTATAAGGGGAAACTTAGCAAATACACAGAAACCGCATGCTTTTCTCAAGGGGCAGGGGAGGACGCGATCGTGGTGACTCACCTCAACGCATTTGAGCGACTGAGAAGTACAGTCCAGGATGCTTTGAGAAGGACCGAAAGTTTGAGCGTGTTTCAGGCCACCACCGGTTGGTCAAACTTCGTCATCAATAAATCATGGATCATCAGTGACGTTGTCGACGAAGTTTCGTTTTGAAGCGAACACGAGAACAATGTCGGAATGCAGTACTATAAGGACCTGAATGATATACAGAATGTGAGATTTTGAAAGCCCAGTTGAGTGAACCGACTCAAAGCTCTCAAATGCGTGATTTAAATGCAAAGTATACCGTCCTCATCCAAGCAAAGGCGCTCTCTCTTCTTCTCCAATGCGAGCTTTGTCCCTTCCCACTCTCTCGTGTACTGACGTCAGCTTCCGCCTCGACACCGCAGCAACCTGTGAGAAACCCTGTCCCATTTTGCCTGTCGCCCAATCCTTGGCTCTCCAGATGACGTGCTTCTTGTCCTCAATTCTATCTATCCGTATTCTGTGCTGCCTATCGACAGTCACGGCAACAATAGAAAACGTCGCAAAAATCGATGCTAAAGCCGTTGAGGCAGAATTCATAAAGATGATAATGATTTGAAGGCGTGCTGCTTGTTGGACGGAGGAACCACCGAGTATCGCGCCAGTCATCATTCCGGGAATCGCTATGATTCCTGTAACACTGAGCGCGGGAGACTTGTTAGAACTGGGGAGGAGCCAGCTGAGAGAATCTGTCATCACCTCATGGTGTTAATTGTAGGCGTTAACGCAAGTCGCAGTGCTTCTATGACGATTGGCCGGCTAGCCTCAATACGAGAGGCGCCGAATGCCAAATAAACTTCTACTTTGTCTCGGTTTTCTCTGAGTGATGATACATGAGCGCGTATGAAGGTATGACGGTGATGAATGTATAGTAAGACTAACTCACTGCAGTTCTTTCAAGACGTAGCTGATAGAGAGTGTCATGCCAGAGATTGTAGAGCCACAGAGCATACCAACAATGGGAACTAATCGTAAAACATCAGCTAGGTAGATGCCCAATATCTGCACACGCACTATACTGGATAGGAGTCCAGAACGGATCTACAGCCATAGCATATCGTGTGCCAATGATCGAGACGGGTATCGTTGAGCAAAGCATGGCGCAAAGGACGGAAGTGAACTAAGGGATATAAGAGGAAGCATATATGCCATGGGAAATACACAAACCATGTATTGGTATCGTCGATTTGATTTATTGACCACTGGGAGATGACGGTAAACTCGGGATGGGGGATTGGGATTGTCTGAACACACCTATCTCTATGGTGCCCAGCAGGTTGAGCAAAACTGAGACGAACATGTAAGCACAAAACCTGGGGAGTATACCCATTACCTACAGCTAATCCCCGCTACAACCCACTTGTCCTCTGCTGCGAAGACTTGTTGCAGTACTGTAGCTACTAGTGTCAGCTGCACTATACACCTCACTGCGCTGACCAGCAACGATGTGCCAACACCAATCTTCAGTACGCTGGATAGGAAGGTACTGAACAGGATGAATGCCAATGCGATGGTGACATTTTCCCATCCAAGTTCCGGAGACGAGGACGAGGTATTAGAGTCCATTATTTTAGCGAATGGAGTCGACGTGAGGTTCATGCTAGAGGGATGGGCTGACAGCGATAGTCTATGGAAAATTAAATGGAGGAAAATTCCGAACGAAGCTCAAGGATCGAGTTGGTCAAGGGGCGAAGAGAAAGCTGTAAAAGAAGTAAAGCTTAGAGGTATTTGGTTATCGACCTGAGACGTCGGACCGAAGCAGGTCCTGGACAGGTTGGGTGAGTCCTAGGTAACGCGTCGTGAGGAAGATTGGAGATTCACAGGAAACTGTATGAATAAATACAGTTCCTAAGACGCCAGTAATACAGCAGTGCAATAAATGAGAAGTTGGAATGGAAAACGCGCTGGCAGTCAATAAAGTTGAGATGCAGGCTAAATTTCCAAACTCAGGGTCATCTGATCCTATCTGCGGCTCCTATCGCCACAGCCAATCACAGAGCGACTGTTTGTCACCTTCCTTATTGCTAGGCGGCTGATCCCGCGGTGTCGGAAGACTGTTGTGTAACGTTACATTGCAATACACACTGACCTGATAAGACACCTTGCGGTAAACTCACCTGACCTCGGAATTTTTCAGAACCATTAAGATCCGACTTCGAATATGCTTCGGGCGAGATGCTTTAGAGTGCACTTGTGCACATTGGGAAACGTCTGACATGTATCTCACCAACCGTTCGCCTGCTTGTAGCCGTAATATGCCCACGTAGTCTGAGCAACAATGTGAAGAGTCGATAGAAGCCAGACTTGGACCTGGCACCAGTCTACACTCAGAGAAAAATATGCTAGAATACAACGCGTATTTGGCATTTTATATCAGAGGTCAAAGACCGCCTAGAAGCGAGCTAGATTGACTTTGTTCGGAACGAGATTCGACGAAGATGAAAATAACTCGAACGATCGTAGTGGGGTTATAGAGGGAATATGGTCAGGGACCGAAGATACTTACGGTGGTATCCAGGTAGGTTTTAGTCGACAGAGGGGGATGAGGAGTAACCGGAGTGTTGTTGTGGAGTTTGCTATCGATATCTAATCAGAAAAGATGCTGGCAAATGAATTCTCCGTTAACTCAATGGGGTTACTGTATTGTTTTGTGTGTAACGTCTGAGGAGTCATCTCTTCTGATGTGTTATAATAGACCATCGTCATAGTTGTGTCACAGCAAGAACGCCTATCACCTTGTCATGATTACCTGATCTCATCGACTGGCTTCATGCACTTTTATTTCTCAATAATGCCTGCCTTGATATTTTTGTAGGCTGCGTGATAGTGCCATTTCAGCGTGTTATGCAGGGTTACCTGCAGTAGGCAACGAGGCAGGCATGCGCTCGGGGAATATTTGGGAAATCATGGAGCGGAGCCGGGTGTGACGACTGATGAGCGTGGGACTGTTTGTTTTCCCACGGCTCCAAACACCCCATCCACCACAAACAAATGCCCTTCCCTACTCCACCACGACGTTCATGGCCCAACAGCCTGCCCAGGATCCCCTGGCCTTCCTCACCATCACCACACGCAACGACCTTGACGAAGCTCGGCGCCTTCAGGACCTCATAAATTGTCTCGACAGTGAGATCGACCAGGCTAATGAGGTCCTCCGCGAGCTTCTCAAGAGGCGCAGTAGTCTCCTAGCCGAGGCTAGCTTCATACCCTGCGACAGGGACAATATCATGCGTGATATGCGTCGATACGAGTCCGAGCTCGCCAGCAAACAGGTTGAGATCACTAATGCCCAGGCAGAACTCGTACGACTGAAAGAGCGCGCATCCATTTGTTCTCGCCACCAAAGTAATCCCGCCCTTTTACATCCAGACTTCGAATCGCGCTTTTGCCCGCCTTATGCACACGACCACAAAGTCGAGATTGAGCGCTGCCAGTCCGCCCTTGATCAGCTGATGCAGGAGCACAACCGAATCCAGCAACAGCTTGACCACTCTCGCAAGCAACTTTCGCCTATCCTGCGTTTGCCGTCGGAATTGTTGGAGCATATTTTCATGTTCTGCCTCCCTTCC
Organism: Macrolepiota dolichaula; assembly: GCA_003315915.1. Lineage (NCBI taxonomy): Eukaryota > Fungi > Basidiomycota > Agaricomycetes > Agaricales > Agaricaceae > Macrolepiota > Macrolepiota dolichaula. The sequence goes on along the minus strand of QFDT01000376.1, from coordinate 12,545 downwards.
CAACGATTCGTTCCATTGTATCAGCAGTCCGCTCCCCTTCTCCTCACCAGTGTCAATCGCCTATTCCGGGAGCGTGCCCTTGCCACTCCCCACCTGTGGTCCTCCTTGACGATCCACAGAAACACCCTGGGCACCGGCTTTTATCCTCACCCTAATCTGATCCAATTGTTCATTGACCGGTCCGCTTCGATTCCTCTGTCGTGGAGCTTGGAGGATGCGAAGCCTAGCCTCACTGTCGTTGATACCAATCACCCCCCCATGCCAGTGTCACAGATTGTGGAGTTGTATGTGCCCTACGCTGAACGCTGGAAGCACGTGCGCATCGATTATGGGAGCGGTTGGGTGCCGAATACGGGTCTTGACTGTCTCCCGGCCAAAACCAAGTTCCCTATGCTGGAAACACTTTCTATCAAGCGAGGATATTGGCTAGACAATCGCGAGATCAGAATCCTCTCCCGCATGCTGTCCTCGCCACGACTCCGTGGAATCAGCTGGTATAGTCAAAAACCTTACACCACATTGACCATGCCTTGGTCACAGTTGAAGCAGTTTTCTATCAACCATCTCGTCCCCGTTCGTGAAGCGTTGAACATTATCTCTTTATGCGACAGGCTCGAGGAGGTCGAGATGAATATCCTCCTTCCTACCAAAATCGATGACGAGTCACCCATTGAAACTCTCAAGCACGACGTCCTGCAGGGTCTCAAGGTCGAGGTAGCTGGCGACCCCAATATCCTTTTCAATACCATCACTTTCCCTAATCTCAAGCGGTTCGAGATTTCGCTCTCGCAGGGACCCCGCGTCCCTCCAATGTCTCTAAACTTACTTCGGCGATTCATCGACCGTTCGTCTTGTGTGTTGGAGAAGCTCACGATTGAAGAGGCTCAGCTCAACCCGGACGATCTCCTCGACTTGCTCACGTATCTTTCCCCTTCCCTGACCGACCTCAGCTTCCAACACGAGCGCCACAATGCCGGTTATATCAGCAACAAAATTCTCAGAATGTTGACCCACCCTGATATCCATGGTCCGACATACGTCGAAGATCCATCTCTTCGGGGTTCATTCAGTGGGTTGCTCTGCCCGAAGTTGAAGTACTTGCGGTTATGGGGTGTCGTCGGATCGTCAGACGGGGTTTTGGCGGATATGTTGCAGAGCCGGTGGATCGGGTGTCGGAATTGTCGGCCAGGACAAGTGTTGGATACGGTGTTTGTGGTTCTGGATGATGACATGGATCAAAATCGGCATCAGCAAGATTTCAAGAGGATGCACGAAATGAAGGCGCAGCGGCCCGGTCTTTGTTTCCAACGACTGGTGCGGGTAGTGATGGACGAGCGTTCTGGATGAGTACATGATTTTCCCCCTTGAATTTTTTCTTCTTTATTATAGTATACGCAACCATTGTTGCATCTTCAAGTTCTGTATTATCTCTCCATTACGATAATTTTGTCATATTCTATTTGTTTCTCTTCGCTTTTTTTTACCTCATGATCACGATCCCTATACTTGTCTCGCTTTTTTGCATTTCTTTTTCCCATCGAGTTGGCATACCCACAAATCGTAAAGCGATATACCATCGTTGTTCCTAGACTCCTGCTAACCCAATGCATTTATCTTCGCTACACCACAACTTCAAAGAAGGGGTAGATTTCATGACTGCAATGTGAGCCAAGGTACGTATGGAAGAGTTCGTGGAATCAACATTTGCAGTCAGCGTTCAATTGAAACACATCAAGAGCGAAATGTGGTGTGGTGTATGTGTCCTGTCGTCAAGATCCGTCCCGGGTTTTGGGACGAGCTCATTTGGGGGCTTTTCAGTCACGTTTTCTTGCAGGTTGTTCGAATACCCCACTGCGGCTTGCTCGGGAGCTCCACCTGAGCTCGTGTTAGAGTCGCTGGAGCCGCATCCAAATATGTGTATTCTTCTAGAAAGTATCCTAATTTCTTCAACAAATCCAAAGACCCCGTTCCACCTGTTATCAGTTAGGTGGAGTCATCGGAATACAATTGGACGGATCTACATTCTTCCCCTTCGCGTTACATTTAGTTGATGATCTCACTGTCTTCTTTACGAGCCAGAATCAGCAGACATGTTGACCTCAGGTCAAAAAGATATACCTGGGTTTAGGCTGAATGGGAATAATAATGAAAGGTGCTTGGCCAGGGTAGTAAAGAGCAGGATAATCTTGGTTCAATTTGAGGAGTCTGATTCAATGTAAGGAGTGTGGAACCAGGTCAGGTAACAACATCTAACAACAGAGCTTGGTTATTGACATCCTTTGACACAAAAGAGAGAAAATCAGACAGGTCAGATCATGTCATGATGTTTATACCCATACATTTGAAAGAGGTTATAGATACCTTGCCAATATCATCAGACATAAGCTCTCCTAATGTTACCTACAAGCACATTGGCATAAACAATAGTAATGAGAAGATAATATAGTTAAACCTTTCTTAATCCATAACCTATATTTTTCATTATCCTCTGAGTTGGTTTACTTGAAACATAGACCCATACTCCCAATCTTCCTCACTATAGGTATTTTGAATAAAAAACCCATAGCATTCATATTCTATTATAGTAGTTTACATTAATACAAGATTGTTATATCCTTGGAGCTTTTTGTGTACATTGTTATTCATTATAGCTATCATCACTCCTATCCTCTTGGACACCATTCTCATTGTAGTGTTAGGGCTTGTTAAAGTGAGTGAGAGGAGCAGAGAAAGTTTTCATAATTGGCTATATAAGTAGTCCTTATATACCATAAGTGTTATGAATATTATCTTCAACTCCTTTAACATTTTTACTGATACAATGATAGTTGATGCAATGTGGGAAGACTGGAAAATGCATGATGAAGATGAAGCTTTTGAATGGGAGTAGACAGACATTCTACACTGATAGGGAAAGATACCCCTAAATTTAGAGCTCACAGACTGTTAGGAGCATGGACTTCCATTTTCCACTTGTATTCTTCTCTTCTTTGTGGACCTTCTTACCTATTTCTATGATTACTTACAGACCTCTGTTTTCTCTCTTTATGTTTAGCCCAGAACCTCTGCTCTTGTTTTTTTTTTTTTTAAAATCCAATTTGATTGCACTAGTATCTAACTAAGTACAAACAGGCGCGCGATAGCAGTCCCAAGTCCAAGACAACAAATCAAATGAAGCAGAGATAAAAGAGATAACAGACTACTGTGTCTGAGACAAGGTGAGCAAAGTGAGCCAAGTTGAGGGAGAGAGGAAACTAAACTAGTAGTTCTGTTATGGTTCAGCAGGCTCCTAGACCTAAGTTAGGAGGCGCCTAGCTAATTAAGGACTGAGATCCTTAACCAGCCTGCTAATAGGTGAATTGGCGAAGTGATGATACCAAAGTATAATCAGCAACCGATAGCGTTGAAGCGTCACAGCTATGGGTCCGTTAACTTCAGAGGATTAGAAGTTAAGGTCAACCAATCTTGGATTAGACGGGTAACAGTTAAGTTACAACAGAAGAGAATCAAAAACTTGGAGTTTTTGATCCTGTAATCTACGCCTATTTATGCAAGTCCAAGGTCGTTGTGTACTACTGTATTTACGAGTCATAACGGTCTGTCTGAGTCATCGATCGAAAGAGAGAAACTACTAGTACACTACAGAGCATCCAATGAGTCAGTCTGTATCTAGATTGTAGTCCATAATCTACTATAACGTTCTATCTACTCCGAGTCATCGTTATCTGAGATAGTAGAACGTTCGGACGAGGTGGGGAAGCCCGTGGAGGACTCCTGAGGCATAGGCGCTGCGGACGAGGATGAGGAGGCCAAGGAAGATGAGGGTGAGGACGAGAGATCGTAGGGAACAATCTCCGAGGACATCTCCTGGTAATAGGAGGCAATAGCACAGAGTGGTACATCTTCTGAGGAGTCAGAAGAAGCATCGGACACATCATTGAACAGCCAAGGCTGTGATGGATAGTGATGGCCGTATTCTCCTGACTCGATGAGCGCAGCAAGAACTCTAGGAAGTTCCTGCTCGTCATAGAACATGAAAGGATGTCGCCAGGTGGTACAATTATCCGTGACCGGATAGGGGCGCCATCCATTCTCAATGGCTGCCATCCAGCACATTGGATATGTGCTAAGGACTTCACCATCTCTGATTATGTGGCAGTAGGGAGCCGCATGCATAGCTCGTTGTAGAACTGCATTCAGCTCGGCACAGTTGTAGACAGGGGGAAGAGGTGTGAGCCTGTAATCGGAGGTGTGTCCAGTGATGACTCTGAGAAGGTTCTGGCCCTCAGGAACTAGGACATGAGTCCCTGGGTCCATAACAAGTTCGAAAGTGAAGAAGAGAAGTGGCGCCAACCGCAATAACAAAGTGGAAGTTGACAAACAGAAACAACAGAGAAAGAAAGTGGTATCCAGGAATGTGGAGGGGGCAGAAGAAGGTTTTGCTAATCCCCTATAACTGCCACTGCAAGAAAAAGAGGGAAGTTGTGAAAGACTAACCATGAGTTTGATGTCCAACGCTTTAGTGCACATCTTTGACAAAATTTTGCTGCCAAACCCATCTCCATAGTGCTTGGTTACGAATAATCTCTCTTCATTGAGGGTCTCCGTCATCAGGAGGGAATGCAAATACTAAAGGGTTGTCATCCAGGAATTTGATCAACCACACCAAGTTGTTGTAGCACCCATTGGAAAACAGCTGCTTGAACCACGGACAGTCTTGGATGATATGTTCATGTGTCTCCAGCATATGACTGCAAGAACACAATGTGGGGGCATCTGGGAAGAAGCGTGCTCGGTATATGCCAATGGGCACGTGATTGGAAATGCAACATGTGAGGCGCGCAGCAAGAGATGGCATCATGTCTCGTGTGAGCCATGAGCTGCCATTGGTGTAGGTGGGGAGAACGGGGTTGTTGTTCAATCCTATAAGGTTGAGGAAGTTGTTTCCCCAGTATGAAGTGTTGTTTGAGATGTGATGGTGCTGCCACAACCATAAGTAGCGGTTGGTCCACAATTTACGTATGAAGCTGAGTGAGTGTTGCAAATGATGAGGGACGCAAGGGACTTGCAAGGACTTGGCGAGTTTGTGGGCTTGGTGGTGGATTGACCACTTGAGTGATCCCAAAAGGTGATTTTATGGGAGGGGGAGATGGAGAGCCATGAATGGAGGGGTTTGGCAATAGCAAGGGCATCTTGATGTGCACTGTGGGCACTGTAGTCAAACAGACGTTTAGCACACAAAATAGAGTCAGTAAAAATTGAGATATGAGTAATGCTACAATTATCTGAGTGTGCAACATTAGAAGAAAAAGAAAGAGAAGAGAGGAGACCAAGTTTGAGAGCATACAATTCCAAGTCCAAAGAGAGAGCATGTCCGCAAGGCACAACATGAGATTTAATAGGATGAGAAATTGAAGAATCAAAAAGAAGAAAAGCAGAAGTAGAGGAAAGTGAAAAAGGGCTATAGCCCTGACCATACATTTTATTAGAAGAATTAACCAGACAAGAACTGTCCGTTGAAACAAGTAAAGAAGAGAAAGAAGAAAGCATGTGATTGCAAGTCTCACTAGCCTCTTCGAGGTATTGGAGGACAGCTTGCGGGTCATTGTCTGATGCATGGGGGCAGTGTTTGAAAGAAAGTTGAGAAGAAGAGAAATGATTGACTACTCGCATACCAGGTTGAGTGCTAGGGTGTAGGCACTTGAAAATGTCTGTGACTGTTGTGCTTTTATGTAGGAAGTCAGAGGCAGGGGATTTGATTTTGATATGGTCCAGGTTTTCATCCTGGGTGAGGAGTTTGAGAGGATGGTTGTCAGGAAGAGTGCAAAATTGAGTGCCGCATCACTTAGTGAGTTTTTGGAGATAGAGATGGAGGGGGATGAGACCAGCAATGGACTCGGCAGCACCTCAAGGGGTGGTGTGGAAAGTGCCTGTGATCCAGATAGCTGCAGAGCGCTGAGTTTTGTTAAGTATTTCAATAAGCGCCTTGTTGCGAGCGCCATCGTAAAACCAGAGTTTGAGGCCATATGTCATCATGGGGACAACACATGACCTGTAAAGAAGATGTTTCTGTAAAGGTAGGAGACCTCGCACCAAGTTGCCAAGCAGACATAAACACTTGACGTCCTCTGCTCTTATTATGGACCCAGGAACTCATGTCCTAGTTCCTGAGGGACACTCAGAGTCATCTCTGGACACACTTTTGACTATAGGCTCACTCCACTCCCCCCTGTCTACAACAACAATGAGTTAAATGCAGTTCTTCAATGAGCTATACATACAGCTCCTTACTACCACATCATCAGAGATGGCAAAGTCCTCAGTATATATTCTATGTGCTGGATGGCAGCAAAAAAGTATGGATAGCACCCCTATCTGGTCATAGATAATTGCACCACATGGCAATATCCCTACATGTTCTACAATGAGCAAGAACTCCCACATGTTCTTGCTGCACTTATTGAGTCAGGAGAATATGGATACCACTACCCATTATAGCCTTGGCTGTTTAATGATCTGTCCAATGCTTCTTCTGACTCCTCAGAAAATGTTCCCTTCTGTGCCATCACCTCCTATTATCAGAAGATGTCCTTGGAGATTGTCCCTTATGATGTTATGGTTCAGTGGGCTCCTAGATTTAAGTTAGGAGGCACCTAGCTAATTAAAGACCAAAATCCTTAACCAGCCTGCTAATAGGTGAATTGGCAAAGTTACAATACCAAAGTATAGTAAGCAACTGATAACATTGAATTGTCACAGTTATGAGTCCTTAACTTCAGAGGATTAGAAGTTAAGATCAACCAATCTTGAATTAGATAGGTAACAGTTAAGTTACAACAGAAGAGAATCAAAAACTTGGAGTTTTTGATCCTGTAATCTACGCCTATTTATGCAAATCCAAAGGCCATCTGTGTACTACTGTATATATGAGTCATAAGTGTCTGTCCAAGTCACTGATCAAGGGAGAGAAACTACTAGTACACTACAGAGCATCCAATGAGTCAGTCTGTATTTAAATTATAGTCCATGATCTACTATAACATTCTATCTACTCTGAGTCATTGTTACCTGAGATAGTAGAATGTTCAGACGAGGTGGGGAAGCCTGTGGAGGACTCCTGAGGCATAGGTACTGTGGATGAAGACAAGGAGGCCAAGGAGGAGGAGGATGAGGATGAGAGATTGTAGGGAACAATCTCTGAAGACATTTCCTGGTAATAGGAGGCAATAGCATGGAGTGGTACATCTTCTGAGGAGTCAGAAAAAGCATTGGACAAGTCATTAAACAGCCAAGGCTGCAATGGGTAGTGATGCCTGTATTCTCCTGACTCAATGAGTGCAGCAAGAACTTGAGGAAGTTCTTGCTCATCATAGAACATGTAGGGATGTTGCCAGGTTGTACAATTATCTGTGACCAGATAGGGGCACCATCCATTCTCAATGGCTGCCATCTAGCACATTGGGTATGTGCTAAGAACTTCACCATCTCTAATTATGTGGCGGTAAGGAGCTGCATGCATAGCTTGTTGTAGCACTGCATTAAGCTTGTTGCAATCGTAGATAGGGGGGAGAGATATGAGCCTATAATCAGAGGTATGCCCAGAGATGACTCTGAGAAGGTTTTGTTCCTCAGGAACTAAGACGTGAGTCCCTGGGTCCATAATAACAGCAAAAACTTGTGGAAATTCCTGCTCAGTGTAGAACATGTAGGGATGTCACCAAGTCATGCAATTATCTATGACTGGATAGGGGTAATATCTGTTCTCAATAGCTGCCATCCAGCACATTGAGTAAGTGCTGAGGACTTTGCCATCTTTGATGATGTGGCAGTAAAGAGGTGCATGCATAGCTTGTTGAAGAACTGCATTTAGCTGCTTGGTAGGACCTATGCACAGGCTACAAAAATTGAGCCTACCCCAAACATTCCCTGCCATGTCATGGAGAAGTATGCGAACCTGCATGTAATGTTCCCTGACAAATCCAGAGATGATATTCATGCCATGCTATGAGCTGGAGGATACAACCTTGGAATGGATGTCCCTACCCCACCACCTCAGAAGAAGGCCCCTTCATATAGGGACAAGGCAGCCACCCCATCCAACAACTAGGTCAATAAATCTGCCACCCCTTCTACCCCCACCCCTCACCCTCAATCATGCCCAGCCACGCCGGCCATCACTTAGGAACTGTCTTGTAAGAACGTCCTTGTACCATTTACCCCTCTATTCCAAAACAAGATGGTTCCCCTCAACCCAAAGATTGTTGAAGTCATCAATTGTGGTCTAACGCATCACAAATCACAACTCAGGGTGGACTCCATAAGAAAAACCCTCAAAATGCTATGGTTCAACACAAACAACATAGCCTCCGACAAAGATCTCAACATAATCTAAAACTGGATGTGTAAAAAGCTTCCACTAGTCACCAATGAAGTCTTTGAAGATGTCACCCCCCAACTCCCCCAATCCAAGTCTTTTGTGAGGTTGGAGAATCTTCCATATTTTAAGGACGATGGCACAGTCAATACATCTAACAACATAGCTGCTGTCCTCTACAGATCCCCTATCGCTTCTTTCTTGAATGGACTTGTGGGTATGCCCTGGTTCACAAGAATTTCCCCTAAGTCATCCCTTGCCGCTCTTTACATGGACTTCTGGAATTCCCAAGGTGGTGCCAGAGCTCACTTACTGGTAAACCACACAATCAACTTCCAAAGGCGCACGTGCACCTTCTGCACCACCTCCCAACCCACCGCTGTTCCCTTCTGCCTCAAGTGCTCAAGTTGGGGACATACCACCTTTGCATGTCACTGCTACAACCCCAGATGCCCCATCTGCAGTGGTCCTCACAAATGCCAGTTCCATTACCAACTAGCGTGGTGCTTCCAACCAAAAGGAAAGGATAATGATGAATCCACCTGGGTCCCTGAAACAGCAGCTGGTATGTCGTGTCCCCATCTTTAAGATTTCTGCTGCCTAAACTGCAATGGCAAGCACAACACAGACAGTAAAAAGTGCTCATTCTTCTGTAACCATTATAACAAGGTGTGGCACCAATGCAAGGCCACTGATATTTGAGATGCCAGAGTGTGGCTCAACTTTAACACTGAGACTGTTTATGTGTAAGCACAACAAAACCTCTTCAAAGTCTGACTGCTGATCCCCAAAAGGGAGTAGCGAGGACTCTAAACCCATTAAGAATTGGATTCTTTCTCACTTAGACTTTTATTTTCAAAACATTGCTCAATCCTGGCCTCTAATGGAGGCATTGTTAAACTCTCCAGACCTATCTTGTGTACATGTCTTGTGTTTACAAGAACCTCCCTTCTGTCGCATTTGTAACATCCCGTCCACCAAACTCCCTGAAGGGGAAGAGCTGCACAGGTTTCCTATTCATAAAGACTGGACTGCCATTCACTCTAATATTCCCAATCCAAGGACCTTGACATACATCAGGAACTCTATTTCTTCACTTCTCCCTCAAGTTCATACTGACATTTTCTCTTCAACTGATTTTCAATTAATTTCCTTCTCTACTCCCTCGCATATTTACATGCTCAACTGCTATTTTGACGCTGAAGGTGTCTCCCAAACCTTCTTTAATGCTCATCTCGAGCATCTAGAGAAACTCAATATAATAGTTGCTGGAAGCGACTTCAATCTACAATTCCCTGCATGGGACCTGAACCAGACCCACAATGTAGCCAAAGCTGACAACCTTACTGATGCCATGGCCTCTTTATTCCTTCATAGGTCCCTCCCAATCAACCCAGGCCCAACCCACTTTCTATTTGACAGAAAGAAAAAGCCCACAGTTATCAACCTTGTCTTTGCACAGTTCCACAATAACAACGCGGTTACCCATACCATAGCTAATGACCTACAGCTCATGTCCGACCATGCACCACCACATATCAATATCAAGATCAAACCAGTAATGCCCACTGTCAAATGCTTAGGTATTGCCAAAGTCTCCAAGGAAGAATGCAAATTCATTGAAGATGTCTCTGACTTCCTCAACTAACCTACACCTACACTTGTGTCATCTGCAGATGTCACAAAATATACCCAAGAGCTCAAAACTTGTGTTGAAGAGACATGGAATAAACATGCCAAGGAGATCTGCATTATGGTGCGGTCTAAACCATAGTGAAATGGAGAGTGCAAGAAAGCACTTGACAGGTTCAAGGAGAGGAAAGGGAAGGTGAGGTGGATGGTGTTTAGGAGAGCATGTAGAAAGGCAAAGAGGGAGTTCTTCAATGACAAAATCCAAGAGATCTCTGTCAACAAGCAGCGGCCGTGGGATTTGATGGGTTGGGTCAAGGACCGCAATCTTCCCCCAGTACAGTCAATCCTTTACAACAACAAACCATGCAATGACCTAGACCAACTTTGGGCTGGGCTCAATGGTACCTACAACTCAGCCACTAATCATACTGTGGACCTTAGCACAGCAAACTCCCTATCTCCACAACCCACCAGATTGTGGGCACCCATCTCAGTCAAGGAAGTCAAAGATGCTATCACAAATCCTGATGCTTACCTAAGCTCAGTATACAAGCAAGGGGACAGCAGTCTTAGATAAGCAAGTAGAAGCAGTGAAGTGATCAAAGATCAGATAGTAGATGGAGGATAAGACAGGCTAGGCTGTAGACAAGTTGTTAAGTCTGGGTCCTACAGACGCCAGACAGCTAGTTTATATACACAGAGGGCTAGGACCTGGGACACTACCAGATGACTCCAGGAACTCTAGTCCTTACTAATTATATGGAGAAACTAATATCTCCTAGCCAATGGCATAAAACCCTTACTGATTGTTAACAATGACACCATATGACAACATAGATAAAGATCTTATCTTACTGATCGTTCCAGAACCCTCTAGAACGATGAGGAATGATAAACTACAGATGGCACAGATAATCAACACATGATACAGATAATAATGATCGGCGCGTAGCTCCTGAACGGATGCACGCCCCGCGACGTCCCGGGTATCGTCAGAATGCGACGGACGAGGGCTTTCCAACGGTACTAAGTACGAGGCAAACGGCCCAGTATTTGGCGAGATATAACGTAAACAATGTATTCTGCCAAATCTGTGACATTACCCTCTCTTTTGGTTCGAGCTCTGTTGAGAAGTGATCCTAATGTTTAGGTTGAAGATTCCAGTATTCCTGTATCTTCTCCTTTACATTCTGAAGGTTTGACTCCGGTTTCCATGTATCATCTCCAGCATTAAAACCTTTCCATCTAACCAGGAACTCCTTCTTTTTCCTGTGAACACGATGTTGGAGAATCCTTTCAACTTCCCACTCATCATGTCCACCAATTTGGATTGGAGGAGGGGTTGATGGTTTTTGTCCTGTAATGGTTGATTCCAAATAGGTGACCAATTTGCTAGCATGAAAGACTGGATGTATAGAATGGTAACGAGCTGGCATTCTCAGATAGAAGGTGACTGGGGACAACTTTTCAATGATTTCGAATGGTCCCTCATATTGTGGTCTGAGTGCTTGTTTTGTTGTCTGATAGTCCTTGAGGCTGAGTAGTACTTTGTCTCCAACTTTAAAGGGGACTTTCTGGACACTTTGGTCATAGTACCACTTCATCCTTTCTGCTGCAAGTACCAGAGCAGCTTTCGCCTGCTCTTGTGCTCCTTGTCATTTGTGAGCTATGTCATTCAGGTCAACATCAGTGGTTGCCTGGACAATAGGTCCTGCTCGTGGGTGCCAACCGTACTCAAGGAAAAAAGGTGATTCCTTGGTACCTTCATGTGCTTGGTTGTTGTATGCAAACTCTGCTGTTGATAGCAGGTCTGACCAGTTGGTTAAGTTGTAATCAACATAACAATGCAAGTATTGCTCCAGTGTCTGGTTAACACGCTCAGTCTGTCCATCAGTTTGAGGATGATATGCTGTGGACATAGTTGACTTGATACCCAATAAACGGCACCACTCTTGGAAAAGTTCAGCTGAGTACTGAATTCCTCTATCAGAGATGATTTGCAATGGCAGTCCATGTAAAGGATAAATCCTGTCATAAAGTAGTTGTGCCATGTCCTTCAAGGTGAACCGGTTGGTAATAGGGTAGAAATGTGCTCATTTAGTTAACCCAGGTAGTCAACCTACAATGTATCGACCGGCACGGTCCAGCGGGCGCATACAATGTATCGACTGACACGGGGCCAGTGGGCCCGCTGGCAATCGAGCGGAAAGGGATGGCCGGCAGTGCCGGTACAAGGTAAAAAATACACCGGCAACCGGTGATGCAGAAGTCTCAAAGAATGGCCGGCAGTGCCGGTACAAGGTAAAAAATATACCGGC
>QFDT01000370.1:0-43049 GCA_003315915.1 Macrolepiota dolichaula | reverse complement strand
CTACCCTCGTTATTTTCTTTGGGATCCTCGAGTGGCAGAAATCGGTCATCAAATAGCTTGAGGCATAGAGATGGCGAAGACACGGGTTCACCATCAATCGATATAATCACACAACGATAAACGGTGCAGAGACCGCCCTCCGAGCCCTCTGCCACAATGGCCTGGATCTTCAGCGTAAATTGTTGACTCGAATCGAGCAACTTATCAATACCAGCAATTGCAAGAGGAGATTCGCGTTGTATTGCACTGATATGTGCAGCTGTGGCCGTTGGAAGCTCGGAGGCGTCGAATGGATAGTGTGGGAGTAGCCGAGTGGCTACGCGTGGACGGTCGCATTGATCAGCCACGTGCGTGCCAACGCTCGCGCTTGGACCCACGACGGCTGGACAGGATACAGGAGACGGAATGGGCAAGCGCTTCGACGCTACGCATGGACAAGATAATATATATATATACCCTACGGCCTCGCTGTAATAGAATTTAGACTAATTAATCCCCGACACTTGTATTCTCTTGAACGTTTATCTAACCCAAATCTATATCTCTTTTATCTCGGCCTCTCGTCCCCTCTCGAACTCAGCAAAATCCCCACAATAGATGGGATGTGTATTGATCAGACGATGCCCGACCTCGTTTGTCACAGCAGTTAGGATGTCATCTGGATGAGCAATGACCTTCGAACATCGTTGTCGCACAAGGTTATGCCAACGGAAGAACTGGAGAGCTCTTGCACGATCTCGAAGTAGAGTGGCATGATCGAAGTCTGAGTTGCGGTGACAAGTGTCAAATACTTGCTCGTCCGGAAGTAATGGTTGACTTGGGTCTTGTGGTGGTCCCTCCGGAAGGATCCCGTCGTTATCAACGACCGTAAGTGGGCGAGCAATATTGATAAAAACCCCATTAGGAAGCGCTTTTTGAGATATGCAAAAGAAATTGCTCTCAGGGCTAAAGAGAACTGGGTAGTGTCCACCTTCTCGAAGATCGGTTCAGCACGTTCAGGCTTCGGAGGGGAAAAGATAACGATGTCTTGAAAGTTGGTGACGATTATGGTGGAGAGGGATGGTGTGTGTTCTATGGCTCTACCGAGCACGTATTTAACCCGGGAAATGACCCTCCCTTCAGAATCAAATAAATCATCGGGCTAGTGTGGCGTTAGAGTTGTGAATGAGATAAACAAGAAGCCTCATCTTACCAGAGATATAATCATTGGGGCAGTTACGTTCCAGCGTTCGAAATTCTTAGCCGAAAACGTAAAACCACACATAGCTACACAGTATAAGCTGAGGAATGGTAGGAGCCTAAGATAAACACACTTTCGCCCAAATCAACGCATGAGAGTTCCATGGGCTCCTTCAGCACGTCAGGAGGGTGCAATTGATTATATATATCTGCTATTGGTGTTAGTAGTGCTACCAAGTATTCGTCAGGTGAGCAGCTACGTGAACGGGTCGTACGTCTTGAGTAACTGCGGACCACGAGGTAGGAAACATGCTCACGAGTCAAATGAGTCTAAGCCTTCTACTCGCCACGCAATTTGTCGTTTGTGAATATTGCGGAGCAATCTTTGGAGTGGCACGAGTACGTATGGAAGTGTCTCTCTGTCGTCATCTGCCTTTTTCCAATCCAGTGAGGATGAAGCAGTCGAGGCTTGACCCAACGGCGGAGGAACACGTCTCTGCCAAAGAGGTGGAGCGGGAAGAGGCTTGGAGAAAATCTTATGGGGATGTACGAGGTATGTAGAACCCATTCGATAGCGAACGAGCGAACGCGCCGGGGAAACTCGAAAGTAGTGGAAGAGTTTAAGCATCATGTAGCACCCACATTCGCGGTGTCACGTCGAACTTAGCTCAAGCCCATCCACAAGGGGAATTTACAGAAGGAGCCTTGGCGTGGCACGATGATCGGATCGAATTTTGATCCGTAAGAGACAGATTCCGTGAACAGACCGTGAGGATTATCGAGCATGTTAAGCCAGAGTGCATCTTCATCGGCTTTCCAATATATAACATTTAAGACGGAAAAGAAACTATGATTCTTGAGTAAAATATTTGCCCTTCAAAGCATGGAGTCCTCTCATCACGTCTTATCGTCCATCAACACGTTTGTTTCCTTCTTTCATTGTTCTCTTCAGTAACACACCTAGCGAGCGAGGTGTATATTGTCGGATGTGAGGCACTGAGACTATACGATATGTGACTGTACCAAAGTAGCACCCTCATACACTCCGACCATCACCTCGTCTACCACAATTTACTGAAGAGCCTATTTCTTCAGCCCTCCAACCACTCCCATCGAACGCCGGCATAGGTGATCAAAGAAGTGCGCCCAACTGTTTGCCCGATGACCCAACACGCCCCTCTTTGACCTCACCACCTGGGGATTGCCCCTTCGCCCAACTTCCAGTGCCAGCGTTATCTCGATTACTATACACATCTCAATGCCTCGCCGGACGAGAGATAACCTCCTACATTCAATCCATAGCTTACACATGGAAAATTACATACTGTGGTTCATGTGAATATGAGAGAACGCTGTTGTATCTCGTATGGAATCTGATTATGCGTACATACATTGTTTGTGATTGTATAAATAGAAGAACCAATCAAGTCGTGCTTCTGTGGCTTGTCCTATAAAAAGATTCTCTCGTTTGGGAATATACCATACGCAGCAAAGAAAGAATAATCCAGTGCCATTCACCTGGTGTCCCTTCCTCCACCCCCCCTCCCGTTGTCTCTCTCCCTCGCTGACGAAACCACCACCACCCCTTGTGCACACAGATTGGCAGCCTTCAACCTTTCCACCGTTGCCAATGCTCAACGGAGTGTACCCTGCGAGTCATGAGTGTATCAAACTGCGCCATGCATTCCGGCCAATAGCAAGGAAACTTGCAGGACGTTGAGAACCGGTCTTGCGAGGTGTTCCTCCCAATATGATTAATCAAACGGTCAACCTCGTTGGGGGTAAGCTTTTCGGAGACCATAATGCCTAGAACGATCGATATCGCCTCCATCTGGGGGCGCCTTGTGGGGTCAAACGCGAAACATCGCTGTAACAACGTCCACATGACATTGTCAATTTCAGGAGGTGTCGGTGGTAACTTCCCCCCTGTGATTTCCCCGATTACTGCTGCATCGTTCTTGATGTGACTGTAAGGATTACTTCCCGTGATGACCTGGGGGGACTTTGGTGGTCAAGTAATGTATGGAATAAGGTATGAAGCATATAAACCTGAATTATTGTCATTCCAAACGCCCACACGTCGGAAGCAACGGTAGCCGTAGGTTCCGCATCGCGAAGAAGCTCCGGTGACATCCAACGGAACGTTCCCGACATGCGAGAGCTTGTAGAAAGTGGTATACCAAGCAACCTGGACGTTCCAAAATCGGAAATTCGAATGTGGCCGTGGTCAAGAAGCATGTTTTGCTGAGAACAGGCATGTTGTGGAGGTAAACGGTGAGGAGAGGGCATCTTGACTTACGCCTTTAATGTCTCCATGTATGATGAAGTTTGGGCTAAAGTTGTGCATATACTCTAGGCCTGACGCAGCCTCATACATCTGGGGGATATTGCGAAGATTAGCTAGAAGCGTCCGGCACAATAGCACAAGGCCTACGAGCTCTAGTATGTCCGCTCGAGACAGGGACTTATCCAGGTAGCGGGCGAGATCACCATCCACATAATAGGGCATCACAAGACAGGGGTAACCCTGTTGATCAAAGTGTACACCAAGCAGTGGCACTATATTTGGGTGGTTCAATTGGAAACACACCCTTGACTCACGCAGGATACGCTAGAGATATCATTTTGTGTGAGTCTCGACTTGGGAAGTCCTAACAGCTAGGAAACTGGGCCCAACCTTGCGAGCACGCTCCACCGCTTGGTGGCCGTTCTGCAGGCCTATACGAGGGACTTTGATAGCTACCTAAATTTTTAGAGAGTCAGTGCCATTTCATGTGTGAGAGTACAGCAGAAGGCTCACTTGAACCGGTGCTTCTCCTGGTTTCGGAATCCATTCGCCGTGGTATATGTCAGCTAAACCACCACAAGAAAAGCAATTCGATTCCGTGAACCGAACCCCCTCTAGCGGTACCTTTGGATGGGTAGTCATAGTCAAGTGCACTTAACCAAGCTGGAAGGGGATTAGAGATGTGTTATGGTTGTGGTCTGTACCCAGACCCAGGAGATTCCGGGTTTTTATAGTAGTGATATCATGATCGGGGAGAAATGCCATCAACACATCAAGTTCGAGCGGCTACAACTGGTAAGGACTAACGGGTTAGTGGCGTGTACCTCGTGTATCCAGTGTTATTCCAGCCCTTTAGCATTATGATCATGCACCACAATTAGAATTGGAATTGGATGTGGATCACGTCGGTCGTAATGGGGTTTTCGTCGAACGCTTCGCAAGTCTGAACCGCGGCTTCGCAGGTCTGAACCGAGCCTCGCTCGTTCCGTTCACTCATCGTACCACCCCCTTCGCTTTGAGGATACCTAACTAGGGGTGACGAGCCCGCAGTTGAGTCCTTCGAGCCTTTGGCGTTTGTGTACTGATATGTTCCCCCAACACCTTTCCCACGACCACAAATGAATCAACCCCCCATTTTGCGTCATCTGGCCTTGTATCCCCTCAACAGATCGGACTCCCAATTTGGATTTTTAGGAGAAAAGAGAAAAGGATTCGACGCTTCTTGATCTTCTACCAACACGCCCGTGGTAGCCCGCCCACCCTGCACTACAGCCACACTAAATACCTCACATAAATTAACATCGCCGTCCACTGAGCTTTATCTAGCGGTCTGATGTGACATCCTCTTTAGCTGCGACTAGTTCGGAGTCAACTCACAATGCTGAAGATTAAGGGTCCTGCTTACGACACACCATAAAACACACGCTTGATAGCTTCTCGGTGATATGACTCCACTGCTTCGCGCAGACGCTCCGGGTGTGCAACTCCATTATGCTAGGCACCCATTTGGGAAGGACCTCAGTGAATCGTCTTACCTATATATCCGTCTTATACCCCACGGGGAAAACACTAGAAATTCGACCGTTTTATGCGGTGGAGAGGTACGGTACTCTAAGCAGGATAAAGCTTAGGGCTGGAGGAAATAAGGGAGGGAAGAGGGTAGCGGTGTATCAGGGCTTGATCTGACGACGAGAGTGGGTAGAGGTGTTGTTCTACTACAAGTACCCGGTGGACGGGCCTGTAGGGAACCTACTAGTACATGGCTGGCGGTGGGAAACGAAAGAATTGGTATATTTAAGCGTAGATAATACATTTTAATCTTTAGCTTCTACCACGATCATGTAGTAGTCTCCGCCAATCATTTGGTGTATTTTCGAGAGGAGGAACCTAAGATGTTGACGGACACAACTCGCACCCCGAGGCGACTGCTCTACGGCCCTGCGTGTTATTCTGTGTGGGTAGAGAATGGGCTACGGACAGGCTATAGATTAGGTTATTATAATCCGGAGCTACAGTACACAGGACGTTACATAGACTAGATACACATCACATCATACCATAATACTACGCTACCATCATCACACTATACAGCTCAAGCGTAGTCCCATCGCTCGCTGAGCCGACTTACCCGCTATACAATTCTTGCGTTGGAAATTGCACAATTATCATATCACAACTCGCGATATATGACTGACAAGTAATCACGACCGGTCAATCGAAAATACGGATGACCTTTTGACCTTCTTGCTAGCCCCCACCCTTCCAAAGAAATATAGAAATCCCAAAATTTATAATCTCTGTATGTCGGGGGGGTAGACCAACGTATATCAATCACCACAGCCACCTCTCCATCCTCGTTCCTCGACTAACTCTCTCAGTTCGAGAATTACGACACCACCCCCTTCATTGGAACAGTCTTCTCAAAAATGCACTCAACTTTCACAACTCCTCGAAGCGCCCAACGCCTACAAGTTATTGCATGATCTGGCGAAACTTGTATCTCATCGTGGTGTTTGTTCTTCAAGCTTCAAGGATCGAGACATTGCTATCGATCAACGGAAGCGGTTCGGACAGAAGGTCAGCGGGTTGCCTGGGAAGTCCAGGATGTGAACAAGCTGTATGTACACCCAGTTTCTGAGGATGCACCGGAGCTTGGATTGGGAATTTTTATCATCTCGTCGAAGACATGAGTCATCCTCTGCCGGTCACCCTGGTCGTGGTGGTGGGTTGGTCTTTTGGGGTTTCCCAACTGTAACACCGGGTCTGGGTATCGGATTAAGACGAGGGCAAGGGGGGATGGCATTCCGATTCCACGTTCTTTTTCTTAAAAAAATCAATAGTTCATGACGCAGTTCACAATCGAAGTCCGCGTGCTTGCAATCAATGCAAACAAGATTTGCCGCCAGCCAGGGATAGAAACTGGGTGAGGCCACCCCACGGACAGGGCCAGCGGTAGCCAGGTGTGTGGTCCGCCCGCAGATCCACTCAATCAGGCCTTTTGCGCCTTGTTGCTCCCCTAGATCTTCCTCTTCTCCAGCGTCATCTAATCCTCTAATGAGTCGGTCGTGATTGTCGGTATCAGGCCTCGTCCAGTGCTACAACGCGACACCGGACATCTCAAGAGCAAGCTCATTAATCTTGTAGACCTACACAGAGGTGTTTCAGTATGAGTACTTGCGAGCGCGCGATAAATCACACATTGTTATCGAAGAGTGTCTTGTGTCATATCACATGGTTGGTGTGAATGACGGGGAACTGAATGGATGGATCGGTAACGTGTGTTGCCTGACATATGAACAAAACTCGTTGCCGCTATCACCAATGTTCCCTTGGGAACCTCGCCCCACCGACATCGCGATTTGGGATTCCATATTCGCCTTGATCGAGACCACATTGCTTATGACTTGCTTAACCTTCAGTCATGACTATCTTGAGCATCGGGAGGGTCACCGTGTCGCTGGCTTGGAAGGGAAGCCATACACACTAATGCCACACCATTACGCCGTGAGGCTCTAGAAGGAACCGCCCAGGTGAAAAGCCGCGCGACGTGAGTGAGGTACAATTAATTAATATATAAATACTGCTAGCTGAATTAATTTGCGCTCAGGACAATTGAGCTAGATGTACTTTACCGCCAACTTGATCAGGGTATCTTAGAGGCATCTCAGTGACAGCCAACTTAAAAAGTCTTGACGTAATAACATATGATTCAAAATGCAATAACGAGATACAGGCAGCGATGAGATACAGAGAAAAAGTAAATTGTATGGATGGAAAGATAACCAGAGCCGAGTAGTCTAGCGAGTTGGGACTAACGATACGAGCACATGAAGCAGGGAAAGAACTTGTTGGGACGTAATCTGATAGAGTCCCCGGAAGAGCGATCAAATCATAGGCATGTGCTACTTGATGGACCTAGGGCGTGGGCAGTCGGCACGGGAGATAGATAAGCGGTTCCCGTGCAAAAGGAGAGGGATCCAGATAGTGGCGACCGGCAAGACATTATTCAAAGAGATTAAAGTTCTGCATAGAGGGTTTCCCGACGAATGTAGGGGTCCAAAGTTAGGTACCCTATGTCTCAGTGTGATCTGGCGATTAATTGCTAGTCGACACTGGCAGGAAGGATTTCGAGGTTGGGGTTCGTGGTGCGTTTGTTGCATGGGTGAGGAAATCCAGGAGGGTATTGGATAACGAGTATTTTCTGAAGAATGCAGAGTTTGTGTTGAGTAGGACAATCTGACATCTCAGCACGTTCCAACGGTATTACCCCGAAGGATGTGCTGGCAGAAACAGGCGGAGCCTGCCTGGATAAAGGTGCATCTCGACTTCGTTGCAAGTTTGAAGGAGTGGTATGGTCGTCTGCGCCAACGTAACAGCAGTTCTAGCGTTGCAAAGGGTGGGATGTGAGATCTGGGATCTTCGTCCGGATTGTCGATCGCTGAGGGTAACCTTGAGGCCTAGGGGTGGGTCTGGCATACAGATCCTGGGCTGGTGCATGTAGTTCGTGTAACTTGCGATGGCGGATCAAAATGATGTCACCGGTCCACGAAACTCTGTCCCGCTCGTGTACATGAGGGGCTGATAATGGGGTGTGTCTGTGCTAGAGAGGGGACACTGTCTCCTGCTTGATGAGATCGAATTGGGAGCAGAATCGTATAACCACTTACCAGATGTTACGTATCGGCGGGAAGCAGCAACCCAGCTGGTAGCAAGAGGAAACACCACGTGGGCTTGGCGTTTTACTCTTGGCGGCTGCCGCAGCGGACATCTGGACGCGCGATAGTGTACAAAATATGTCATAAAGATGGAGCAGGTGACCGTAGGAATTACCCAAATAGAGGGAGAAATGTGGTGGAATCGAAGTTGAGAGAGCGTGCTGAAGAGGTCCGGTGTAGGGCTGACGGAGTGGGGAGATGGGAGAGCAGATGAACAGTGGCGTAGGTATGACAGAAGTGGAATGACGAGATGATGGTATACTTGCAAAGATGAAACTAGAGTAGAAAGCGAGGTGGCCCCGAGATACCAGGGATACCAGAATATATAGCCCCAACGAAGTGAGGTGATTTCTGCCGCAAATGATCCTCGGTGCGTCCCTGGGAACGTATCTGATTATCTGAGAGGAAGGAGGGCTGAACTGAACCGTCGCTAGCGTCAAAAAGGGGGTTATCTGAGTCGGAGACAGCAGAATAGTAAATAGAACCAGAGCTGAGATTTGATAAGTCGCCTTGGCCTACGTCGTTGGTGCCATTCGTATTCCGTAGTGATTCATTCGAGGTAAAATCTCCATCCGGCTCGGGAGGCGCCTCTGGTTCTGAGGGGGGATGCGACCATGGTGTCCGAACAACCGATTCGAAAGGTACATCCGTTGGACGGGAGAAGAATCCGAGATCCGCAGCAATCTTGTTCCCAATGAGCGAACAAGAGGGATACTGGTCCTTGCATGAAGAAGGGGTTATAGGGCTGGCTGGGCAGAACAATCAATAGGGGTATACTGAGGGTGTTCATTTACCTTACCTTCACCAACCGAATCAGTGACGGTAGTGTGCAGGGTAGAAGCATGGAAGGACGACCAGGAACTTGACGTGGTCGTAGTATTTGTCTCGTCGGATAAAAAACTGGACTCTTCAGAATATTCAACAGGTGTAACCCAATATCATTTGGAAGCTAACGTACCTTCCGAAGTGATCCTAGTCTCAATATTGACAAAGACATCGATAGGAAGCCCCTTGACTCCGCGGGTGGATACGATGAACTTGTGGTATTTGTCGCGAAGAGGGTCAACGATCTCGATAGGGGGTGCCTTGGAACTTTTAGCTCCGTACAGACGAGCTCGTACTTTGCTAATGGCTAAATCCCGCATGAACGTTCATGAAAGGACGAAAATAAGGTAAAGGAGCTCACCAGAAGGCATAACCGAAGTGTCTGCCTTCGCACCCCACTCTAAGGGGCCAGTGGAGTGAGGCGCTGTGTCAACGGGGGCTTGACATGGCAGTCGGGGTTTGGGCACTGCCAGCTGAGACCATTCTTGAACCTTGGTCTTCAGCTTGAGGCAGCGATTGCCGATGGTCTTGAGGTTGAAGTGCATGATTGTAGCTGGGCTAGTAGTCGATGATGGTGGGTGTTAAGTGAAAGAGCGTTGGAGGCTGCTGTTGGGGTTTTAAACAAACGATCGAGGCGGATAGACTTCAGCCATCGACTAGGAAAGACCCTAAACTCTTGGACAACATTTGAATGTCTTAACGGAAAGGTCTAGTGTCGCCGGATCTAGCGCGCGAGGAGTATTTAAACGGATCAGATCATATTCAGTGGCGACTAGAACATGAAACTCAGTTCTGTAAAGAATAACCAACCGGACCACTATTTTTTTGCATTTCCAAAAGGTTATCCAGCATCTTCCTAGCTCTCCAATCCTCTGGCAGCGAACTCCTGAAGTCGTCCGACTTCATCCAGTCAAGGCCGTGTTGGAGGATATTGCGAGCCCTAGTAGAACCTCCTCTGGTATCACCGATGCAGCCATGTAAAGTAGCTCTTGGCGCCTTGGAGCTGTAAGTGGCGCAATGCAGGATGTTGGAATTGTAGAAGACGGTTTCGCCAGCTACTTGAGCTGTTAGACCATTGATCTAAACAATAAAATATGGATTGCGCTCACGCTGCAGAGTCAATTGTATGGCTCCAGGCATATCCAGTGGATTCTTTGGAGGCTCGAGAGTCTCCGAAAGCTGACGCTGTTCAGATGTCCTGACATTCTTGTGCGAGTGAGGAACGATGAACAAGCAACTATCAGTGTAAAGTGCACTAGAAGACACTGAGTACAACGGAGGAGAAAATTAACTCTGACATACGCATTCCATTGCACCTGACCCTATGGGTGAGCCAGGTCTCGAGGTAGATCAGATATATCACGTACGCCATGGTGCCAGAGCTGCAGTGCGCTTCGCTCCTCTTCTTGGGTCGCCTTCTCGCTGACATCATCCCTGTGCCAGCGAAGAGCAAAATCATGATCCAGAGGATTGATAAGTAAGTTGAACAGTTCTGAAATGAGAGTATCAGTAATCACCACACAATGGCAGGGTGTTCAGCGGATTAACCCAGTTGTAATTCTCCATCGCTGCAGCCCAGGAGCTGTTTTACGACATTGAGCAAAGCTTGAGAGGTATACCATTTGCCAAACGAAGGCTCATTAAGTTGTGGGTGCATGACATGTTGCACACCCCAGGAATCGGGGTTATCGGTATCGAAGGGTGGAAATTGTTTGCCAACAGTTCGGCGATGTGGCCAAGCCCCTTCACGGGTCTTCTGAATGACTCTCTGGCAAGCGGCTTCAAGCTCTCCCCAGTCCTCTTCAGGAATCAGCCCTGGAACAACGACATAACCTTGTTCGTCGTAGGCTGCTTTGATCGGGTTGTCAAGGGTCATGAGCAATACGTCCTGCGACGAAGTGGATCAGGAACAGTTTCGAGCGCAGCTGCGGGGTTGTGTTTTTATATAGCCTTATTTCCACCAGTCACGCGATGGAACCCATATGGTTCAAGCTTCCGAGGACAGTTGCTCGCCATTATTTTCTGGTTCGCTGACACGTTCTGAAATACACAGATCGTGTGATATGCACGCTTTGATACGTTGATGCATACGCGAGAGATGGGAGTCCAAGTTTGAAGCACTAGTGAAAGATGACTTCAGGGGAAGAAAGCAAGAGAATTTGGTGAACAAAGAACCGGAATTCCCGGACCGGGCGTCAAAATAATGATGTTAATCAACTTCCTTTGTTGAACGTGAAGCCTTCTTTCAATTCCTTTCACATTAGCCTCCCGAGTTAAATCAACAAGTACCATGCTTTCTTGATAATCCGCATCTTACCTTTTCATTACTCCTGACACCCATGCCACTCACTAGATACTATCAGTTTGGAGGTTTTAGACCCGACATCCGATGGTCAGAGCCACGCAGAATTCGAATTGTTCACCAAAACCCACCTTTGTGCATAGGTTCGAGAATGACTGGGACGATAAACAATTGGTGGCACTTCTTACAAGACCCGATTCCTCACTTCGTCGTAGGGATGACCAATCCTTCGAACTCATCCTCGGTGGGTAAACATCCTTCTTCGACCGTGCAGGTAGAACTCAGCAACCTTTCAGGCATCAAACATCAGGGAACCTCGCACTTGCTTCTCGCAGATATTCAGGCAGCCGCATTTGAAAGGACCGGGAACAGACGGCCCTACAGATCTACCACTATGGCCGACTATGAATCTGTTTCCCCGATCTATTTCAGTTCGCCAAGCGAGCTACAGAAAAAGCTAAAAACTCTAAAACCCAAACCGAGGAAGGGAAAGAAGGAAGAGCCACTTGACACCAGTCAAGCGAACAAAGCCTATGTCACTGGGAATCATGGGGTACTACGCGGGCAGTTTGAGCACGGAAGGTATGCCCCATTCAACCCACCCAAAACATCACTCATTGTTCCAAGAGTACTGTACCACCTACTGGAACGAAACATCGACCCAGCTGTATATTCTCTTTCCGATGTCTCCTGGATTCAAAAAATCCGAATCATATCTTTCTTGTGCAACCTCAGAGCCATCGATTCCCGGCCTTACGACGAGCGTCAGCGCGCCCCCCGCCCTCTTGATTATGGTTGGGCCGAAGCAAATCCCCATGATTCACGGTTGCCACTCAAGCAGGGATCTGCAGCTCACATTAAAAGAGCTGAAGACCGATTACTCGGGACAGGTCGTTCATCCCTTGCAAGTACTACCAGTATGATAGACTATCATCTGCGACTAACTTAGGCATAGCCATTCGAACATGGGACGACCCTCACTGAAAATCAAGAACAAATATCGCTGCTAGTCCGACAATTCTTCGGCGAGTTTGAAGGATGCACTGATGCACCAACAGTTTTACTGGTATACGATGAGAAACTCGCGCTTAATGCCCTGCGCGAATTAGGCGTCCAGACTTCAGGTTGGAAGTCTGGAATTGGTGGCTTGCTCCGACAGGAGGTACTTGTGTTGTTCTTCTCGGCATTCACCCTGCGTAATGTCCTTTAGATCAAATCAGAATTTCCTGATGGGCGAGGGCCGGCAGCGGGATCCAGTACTCGAGCGCCTCGTCATAATCCCAGGAATGGCTTCGAACAACGTCGACAACAACCCCGTGACCGATCGCATTCGCCTGCTCGAGTAATCAAACATGACCCAGATGGCCCCGCCCAGCGACCTCCTCCATCCCGAAGGTCACCAGGGCCCGAACGTCGGGCGTTTGCTCCGATATATGTTGTGGATGTTCAGGCGCTCTATCGAACTATGATGCAATGTCAGGGTGGGAAATTTATCGGCGAAGCCGCGCAGGTCATAGGTGTGTTGGCGGACAAGAATAGTTGGTGCGCAGGCAATGAGGCAGTGTGAGGCTCTCGCCCAACTATTGATTTCCTCGGTCCACGGCTTATCATTCCCTTTAGATATATATTCCAGGTCTGGCAATCGATGATATCTGGAGCTGCAATCGATGAACAACGTGCTTCAAGAGTTGGACAGGGAGGTGGTGCCACCGATTCCGATGCTTCGCGACAGCCATCCTTGACCCCTGCAGAGGACTCGGACGAGTTTGACCCGAACGATATTGTTCAGGCCTCCAACTCCGCTCAGGGGGGAGAAGGCGGTGGAGATGACAGTGAGACGGATTATGGCAGTGACTATTGATCACTGGTACAGTGTGGTGACAGAGAAGTTTCGAGTAGCCTATATTTATACTCTAAGGGATTGGACGGCGTAAGGCGGGCTTGGCTCTCTCTCATGTTCTCCTGTGTTTCCCTAGGTATCATTGTAATCATCCTTGATCATTTTCCATCCCACTTTGGCTGGATTACAGAAGTGCTTCTGGATGGGAGCTCTTAAAATAGCCCACGGGTTTGTCCAAAGCAACTGACAACATCATCAACCATCACTAGTCTGCATGTTGCCACGGCGGTTAATACCATGTTCTTTTATCTCACCATCACAACTGCCGCAGGCCCACCAATTTCCTACACTCAATACTAATCCTAGCGGCCCGCATTTGCTACGCACACAATGACAGAATCGCGGAGGCATGCGACCTTGTCGCAAGCCCAAACACTAAGCCTCACTAGCCTCACTCCTACTGTAGTGTTCACTCCATCAGAGGGGAATTACAGCAGTGGTGGTAGTAAGCGGTTCCGGGAAACAACTGGTAGCATACCTCCACCCGAAAAACTGGGGATGAAGCGGCCGAAGGCATATGTGCGTTAATGTTGATATTCCGCCACACAGCACTTTCGAAACCTTAGGACTGGATTTTTCGGTATCTAGCAACCCGCCTATGCACATCTCTTGTTGACTCTTGGAACACCAATAATGTTCCTATGTTTTGGAGTGGCTCTAGAGATTGCCACGAGCTTCTCAGAGAAACATGGAGGTGCGGATATTCATTGTGGATGGAGTTTCCGGACCACCCGACCCTGTATGGTTTCTGTATAGGCTTCAAAGTTCCAACAGTGAACGTCTTTGGGGAAGTGTCTGGGCAGTTTCTCGCGGTATGTCCTTAATGTAATCTAATGTGGATTTAGCCTAAACGGCCGCGTTCTAGTCTATTATTCCAACATCGTGAGTCAGCATTACTATTTCGAGGTTGGATACCGCAGGGAGGCCATAGTCCACGTCCGACTGGCGCTAGAGGACAACACTGAGGATCAACGGTTGCTCACTGCCTCCCGAAGTGCCGAATCGAACATTCTACTAAATAATCCACCTTCCCCTCCAGCATCATCCTTCCATTTGCTATTCTGCATCGGTCGCATGACTGGGTATTGCGATGGTTTCAAGTGCGTCCATCTTCTCCCTCATCATCTTTCAAGAGACCCACACTGTGTATCAGCCATATGTTGTACTTCAAAAGGGCGGTGCCTCAGCTGAAGAGAGTTTACTGCTCGATTATGTGAGTATTAAAGATAGACAAAATCGGACCATTTTTCTGATTTCTTCGCACGCAGATAGACCTTGGGTAAGCCAACTCCAGTTAAGCAGATACTTTAGCAGGCTAAGGATGAAAACAGGCCCTTCTTTGGCTTGTTTCGCGCTCTCAAATACAAACATCGTATCCTCTTCATGTCATCGTTAACGGCTTTCATCACATACTCTTTTCAGCCGTTAGGTTAGTTGATCCCTCATATTATCTATTATGGCTTATCAAGTTGGTCCAGCCGGCTCAATTTTCCAGATTAGACAATTGACTCAGACTGATAGTATGTACCTTGAACCTTCTAGTGGCCCACTACTAATTCCAAGTTAGGTTCCATGCACACAACAAGCTTGGAGGCATTATCCCTCGCAAATGATATTGGACAACTACATAGCTTTCAAGCAGCTGCTGGCTATGTGGAAGCAGCGAATGTTCATGGCTTAGGGGACCCTCCTTTCACCTTTCGGAATTGGAGCACGGCTGCTTTTGTCGTGAGTTCTCTCGCGGTTCCGGGAATACGAAGCATTCATAGGGTTTTTACAGTTCCCAGATGGGCCTAACCTGAATGGGAGTTTTGCTGTGAACACAACAGCTATTTCCACTCAAGTCAACTGTGCCAACCCGGCTCAAAGCGTTGAAGTGCAGCCTGGATCCGACGGTGTGAGCTTATCGTTCAGTTCAACGTCTGTGGATAAGTGCACGCCTTCAAACCCCA
Organism: Macrolepiota dolichaula; assembly: GCA_003315915.1. Lineage (NCBI taxonomy): Eukaryota > Fungi > Basidiomycota > Agaricomycetes > Agaricales > Agaricaceae > Macrolepiota > Macrolepiota dolichaula. Next base: position 27,889 of record QFDT01000370.1, on the reverse strand, counting down.
TCCCGGTGCTCAATTCCTCTGTAATGCCCTTTTCTCCAACATAAGGGAGAGAGAAAATTGACAGCTTGAATAGACGGCACCTTTTCAGTATGGCGTAACTGATGTTTTGTGTCCAAATGAACAAGTGGATGACGTGGAATTCCGGCCAGTCATGTTTTGGTGAGCTTTCTGATTTTCAACCATACGCCTCACTAGCTTACGTTGTGATCCAGGTTCTTGCATTTCAAAGACGATGGAACACCAGAAGCTAAAACTGTTTTTTGTGCCCCTACCATACTACCATTCTACGTGACGGCAACAGCGTACCTTGAAGATGGAAGTCTCGATAGTTGTAGTTTGTCGACTGATTATGACCAACCAAACAACGTCACTGGCCCACCCAACAACGGGAGAGCTTTTAACGGGTGAGTAGCTGAAATACATGAACCTGTCGTTAAATATCCACATCTACTTCCTAGTGTGATTTTTAACACTTCTGTGGATCCGTTTGTTCAAAGGAGGGCGAACGCTATCGCTTTGAGCGTCCCGGATACAATATTCCGTGCAGCATTGCAACCCCCAGGGCTTCAAGCAACGTTCGATCTTCCAAATGGGATGTTAGATTTGACAAGTCGAATTTATGTCAGTAAGAACTCTCTTAAATCGAACCTGTCACTGATCAAAATGAGCAGACGCAGCACCTCTCCATATCTGCTAAATCAATATACTTCGTGAAGAGTAACAGCACCATCAACGCAGCCATGACCCAAATGCTCCCCAGGCTTTGGATTGAGTAAGCAACTTGTCCATTCACATACACCTCACCAAATGCTCAACGCCTTCTAGCCCTCTCCCTGGACACATCCTCGCCTTTTGTCTATTTGCAATCGGTATTATAGGATTTTTCACTCACCTCCTCAATCACCGTCAGCGCAGGAACCTGATTCTCGCCGCACCACCTGGAAGCATCGCATCTATTACCGCATTGACCGCCCGGTCTGGATTTGGAGAGTTATTGTTACCGTACGATAACGAGGAGACACTTGAGAGAAAGTTGGATGGCATCAAGTTCCGTCTGGACAAGCACACAGGGGCGATTGTCGCTGATGAAGTGTCAGAGGGTGTTCCTGGAACAGGTCGGGATGAAGCTTTACACTCATTGCTGGGGAAGCAGAATGACTGGTTAGTTCAAAATTCGACGTCTTCACAGTCTTCGTACCAGGCTGCTGTGGGGTATCCTCCCTGGGTGTATAAAACCCCATACGATCGGGTACCGGATTGAATGTACCTTAGATTGTTCTAGACTTGTTCTCTCCATATTCGTTCTCTGCTTATATCTTTCTGCGGACATGACTTTTCACAGACTTTCATCCCCTACCAATCCTTATACTCCGGCTATTTTGTGCTATATAAACCTCTGTACCGAATAGTAGGGTCTGCGACTGAGCGGATATCTTTGTACTATTGAGTCTCTTACCTTATTGCGATTAGTCGTTGGCTCGGAATACGTCAGTTTGGGTGAGGCTAGTCCGTGCAATCATTGTTGGGAACGTGAGGAATTTACCGACGATCGACGGTCAATGATTGGTGGGGACAGGAGCGGCTATCGTGGTGTGTGAAATTCGACACTTAAAAGACTCGGACGAAACAATAGTCTCCCGCAGCCAGTCCCACTGTGGTGGGATTGTCTAAATTCATGGTATATTTTTCTGTGTAGGTGGCACAGTGGAGTAAATCCGAGCTTAAGATATCCAAAATTTCAGCAAAGATGCCGAAAAAGGCTTGTTCTTGGCCTTTTTAGGGTCTATACAGTGGATCGGATTCTTCCGCCTGTGGCGACGGCAGATAATGTCCGCGGAGAAGTTTTTAAGGCTGTGATAAACACATTTCCTTGACAGAGTCTGCTTCAAAACCAGATTGGTCGGTTACCCGGTATTCCGTTCCGATTGAATGTTGCGTACCCATGAAATGACAGCCTGAACAAAAAATTCTTCCGGCTCTCGTACATCGATAACCCCACCCTTGTCATCCGAACTCTCGGCATCACGAACGAGGGACTTAGAATGGACAAGAGAAAACTACATTTCTGCTGACGATGATCAAAGAACCTGATGTGGTGATAACTTTTTGACGCTCCGAACTGATGCTCGTCTCAATTTTGTCCAATTTTTCGGTGGCATTCCTGTCACAGCATGGACGGTGAGGATAATGATTGGTGTTTATTCTCATCACTCCGAGACAACACGGGGGGCCGCCTGACTTTGATAAACGAAGGCGATTATCTTCATTTTGACCGAAATCCGAACTATTGGGAAGCCGCTCTGAGCCCATATGATGCGACGTACTTCTGCTGGCCTGGCACACTATTGGCCATATTCTTCACTCAGAGTAGCGGAGCTTGAGAGGTTCTCATGTTTGTCAAATTGTTAATACTAATCTCTGATCTGTCGCACGTTACAGATTGAACGCTTGGCCTAACGGCAACAAGCAGTGTCTGGAGATAATTGGGTGTCTGGCTTTTGCCCGTTTTTTTGTGTTCTTTACAAACCACTTTCAGATAATCGGGATGTCATTCCCGTGAAGCGCTTGGTGTCGCATAAAAACTGTACAACCTCCTGACAATTAGTACCGCACGCCCCACAGTTATTCGAATTGAAAGAAATGTTCAGCTCCCTCTCTCGCGCATTCCTGGTCATACTCCTCGCTTTTACCGTCTTTGTTGCTGCAACTACGACGGTTACCGTTGCTCCTGTACGGCAACTTGAAACTTATTCCTGTTATATCTTACCGAGCTCTTGAATAGCCTGGGCCTACCCCTCTTCCAGCAAGCCAATGCGGGACCGGCAACTTGCAATGCTGCAACTCTCTCGAAAGGGTGCGTTCCGATGAGTCTCACTTCGAATGAAATGCTGATGAACTGGCTAGTCTGACGGTAGTCTCGTGGGTACCTTGTTGGGCCTCCTCGGGGTTGTTCTCCAAGGCGTTGAGGCAGTGATGTGAGGAGGCGTCCCTTCCATTGTTCCTTGATTCTGAACAAAGCATCAGAGGGATCACTTGCTCACCCATCGATATATTGGGTATCGGCCAGAACCAGTGCCATTCTCAACCGGTCTGCTGCCAGAACAATGATTTTGTGAGTGAATGAATGTTATTAGCCGCCACTCGTACACCCTTTGACATACAATATCATTAGAACGGCATCATTGCCATTGGTTGTGTCCCAATCAATATCAACTTGTAGTTCATCTACAAGCTGTACTAGTAGGGCCTTTTCCTATGTGTTATGGGCCGCGATGAAATTGAGGTGGATATGAATATACCAAACATCTGAGGGTCAATGGGACGTAATCGCATTGTGCAACCAAGTCAACATGAGTAGCTCTACCCTCGTGCCTCTAACGTGCTCGGGTAATATTTATTTCCGGAAGTTAGCATTGGGGACTATCAAACTAATGAACCCTGACAAACGGCCCGAAAGAAACCTGCCAAATTGTCATCAGAGTCATCTCGCACAGTTATTATATGGGTCCAGGCATCTTGAAGCAGGGCTCATCAAAACAAAGTAAAGGGTTGGGTAAAAGATTTTGATTCATTGACGTATAATCAGTTTCCCAAAAGATATCGGCTAAATTTTGATGTCTGATCCCTGAATGCACTTCTCAGCAGAAACCAGCGAAAGAAATAATTATCGAGTTGTTCAAAAGTGATTGAATTTGAAAAAAAGTTGCTCCGAAAATGGTACACGGACATTACCCCGATAGGTGGTATTTCGCCAGTCAAGGTGGAGTCGAGTTCAATATCGCCCAGTCGTGCGTTTGAGTAGGTAACAATCACCCAAACGATGTACACGAGGCTAAGGTGAGGACAAACAAAATTGATGCTGGGGAAGGGAATCAATTGCGCACGCACCACCGGGGTATCAATCGGAGTCTGAAAATTTCGAGTCCACCCTTGGCCCAACTGCTACATATTTTCTTGCCTTCGTGTCCAATCCACAGTGACATACCCCTTCCACTCCTCGTACCCCTCATAATCCCTAATGTAAGTTCTCTTCTCCTTCATATATCCGCCGTCCAACGCGAATCTGTTGCATATGTGGCTCTCAGTGGTCATAGAACGCGTCAGTTCGCGCTTTGCCTTCTCGTACCACTTTATTTGATGAGTTCAGATATACTGACCTCGCTTTCATAGCATGCGTGAAATTGTCCACCTTCAGACTGGCCAGGTGTGTTTTTTATATCTGAGGACTTGTAGCGCAGCTCATCGTCCTTTTTGACTCCTGTCTCTAGTGCGGTAACCAAATTGGCAAGTATTGAATTATCATAACTCGAAACTCGTTACTTACATCACATCCCTTTTCCCTTCGTTCCATATAGGTGCCAAGTTCTGGGAGGTCGTTTCAGATGAGCATGGTATTGAGCGGGATGGTCTGTACAAGGGCAACAACGATCTCCAGCTCGAACGCATTTCGGTCTACTACAATGAGATCGGTGCAAACAAGTATGTTCCGCGTGCGGTCCTGGTCGACCTTGAACCCGGAACGATGGACTCTGTTCGATCTGGGCCGTTGGGCAGCCTCTTCCGTCCCGACAACTTTGTTTTCGGTCAGAGCGGTGCTGGTAACAACTGGGCCAAAGGACGTGAGTATTTGATCCTATCCCATTCTTTACGCGTTTTCGTTGGGAATTCGTTCTTTCAACGGCATCTATTCAGTTCCAGCATCAGCTAGGGCATGTTTCTTCGTGTTGTGGAACGTGTTATGAGCGAGATCCCAATCAATCACCTGATCTGTTTGTGATAAGCATTTACTTACATATATTTCAATACTAGATTATACCGAAGGGGCTGAGCTCGTTGATGCTGTTTTGGATGTCGTACGCAAGGAGGCTGAGGGAACCGATTGTCTCCAGGGTGGGTTCGCTATATCATAAACCTTGGTAATCATGTTCATGTCTCTTCAGGCTTCCAAATCACGCACTCCCTTGGTGGTGGTACCGGTGCTGGTATGGGTACCCTCCTAATTTCCAAAATTCGTGAGGAATACCCAGACAGGATGATGTGCACATACTCTGTCGTCCCCAGTCCCAAGGTTTCTGATACTGTTGTCGAGGTAAGCACGAGAACGTTTCTGTTCGAATTTTATGCTTATTTCCTCAGCCCTACAACGCCACCCTTTCCGTCCACCAACTCGTCGAGAACTCTGATGAGACCTTCTGTATTGATAACGAAGCTCTTTACGATATCTGCTTCAGGACCCTGAAGCTTTCCACGCCCACTTACGGCGACCTGAACCACCTCGTTTCCATCGTCATGTCTGGTATCACCACCTGTCTGCGTTTCCCTGGTCAATTGAACTCAGACCTCAGGAAGCTGGCTGTCAATATGGGTAAGTCGCCTACGGCTCACTTTTTGGATTTTATTGTTGATTATGATTGTTAGTCCCCTTCCCTCGTCTGCACTTCTTCATGACCGGTTTTGCTCCTTTGACTGCCCGTGGTAGTCAGCAATACCGTGCTGTCACCGTTCCTGAACTCACTCAACAAATGTTCGATGCTAAGAACATGATGGCCGCATCAGATCCAAGACACGGTCGTTACCTCACTGTAAGTTGTAAATGTATGGCGTATTAAAGCCTATACTGAGATTTCTCTAGGTTGCCGCAGTGTTCCGTGGAAAGGTTGCCATGAAGGATGTTGAGGAGCAGATGCAGAACGTTCAAAACAAGAATTCGGCATACTTCGTCGAGTGGATTCCCAACAATGTTCTTACTGCTCAGTGTGACATTCCCCCCCGTGGTCTCAAGATGGCTGTTACCTTCTTGGGTAACTCGACCGCTATCCAGGAGCTCTTCAAGCGTGTCAGTGATCAGTTCACTGCTATGTTCAAGAGGAAGGCCTTCTTGCATTGGTATACCCAGGAGGGTATGGACGAGATGGAGGTATGTTGTAATGTCTTGTTCTATCAGGGAATTAGCACTCACCTCGATGTAGTTCACTGAAGCCGAGTCTAACATGCAAGATCTTGTTGCCGAATACCAACAATACCAGGATGCAACGTGAGTCTATGTGCCGTTTCTGGTTCGTCCATCACTCACAGCCCTCCTATAGCGTTGAGGAAGAAGTCGAGTATGAGGAGGAACCAGTGGAGGAGGAGCCTTGATTTGTCCCCTGATCAAACTGATTGCAGACCCCCCACGATATCCCCTTTTCCCGTGTTACGACTTCTTACTACATGCATATGTCCTCGATGATGATTTTTTCCAACCATCTCTTTTTTTCTTCATTCGCGGATCCCCTAAATGCAAATAACTTTTTAATCGGTTTATTCGACGGAAATATTCTCAATAATACCCCCTTTGATGCATGACTGATGGTGTCCCACACTCTTACTAAACCTTTGTTCGCTGAAACGTCTATATTATACAACACGATGAAGGCACGCCACTTGATGCTATTCTGACCACAAATCGAAGGTCAAAGTGAGAGTATTTGGATGGTCGGTCGATACCTGACCTGACACAGCCCTGAATAAGTTCAGCATCATGGCGAACTGACGCCGCCATTCATCGGTCATCTTGCACTGGATTGGTCAACATAACTAGGTTCTAGAATTGAAACGTCGATCGTGGCCCATGAGCACATCCATTCCCATGAAGACTTGAGTGCGATTGATTAACTTGAACATATTGAAGTACTGATCCATGCTATTGTGGAGTGGGAGGGCTGTCAAGAGCCTTCCTTGCGTTTCGGACGATATGGTTCGGCTATGATCTTTCGGTAATTTTTGGAGGGTGGGTATAACTTGACAAATGAATCAACCCATACCCCCAACCGATGCTGAGAAGCTATTTTGGATGAACGAGGGGTTGGCACAAACCAATCGGCTGGCTGACCTTCGCCGTGGCCTGGGCCTTCCAATCGGATGTACTGCCACGGGAGAGTTCTTTGAATTCAGTTATAACCGCAGACATCACGGCGATGTCCCAGGTATGTCAAAAGATATTCTCCTGTTGCTGATGGATATTTTTATGATCTATCTTGGGAAGTCCGGACGATCTATGGCAGCCCTTGAATATGCAGAGGATCTACAAAAAAGATTGCAAACCTATTCTCGTGAAAGGGATTACCGGACGCAGCATGTGGATGTCGTACTTGAACAGTTTGACATGGGGATTTGAGCGGTCCCAGTGATTATTGGTCGGTTTTTGTTCAGCGGGTCGGAAGCATGGTACGGTTGTGCTGAGGTGCCGGTTTCGCGGTATAAAAGCAGGGTGGGGTCCGCTGGAATCCTCAGTCGAATAAGTTCTTTCAACTGTTCAGCTACCAACAATCTCCTCACTCTCCAACCTTTAATCCTCTAACAAAATGTTCTCTCGCGCCGCTGCCTTTGCCTACGTCTACGTCGCCTTTGCTACCTTCGCGGTTGCATTGCCCGGCAACGTCCACCCTACTACTTACACGACCGTCTCGTAGGTCGTGTTCGCCGCTGTTGCGCCTCCATGCGCTAATGATTTTTTACAGCAATGGCCATACCCTCACCGTCACCAGCACAGTGACCGATTCCACCACTGTCACTAAGCCGATTACCACCACCGTCGTGGTTACCCAGCCAGTCACCACCACTGTTCCGGTCACCACTACCAAGCCCGTCTCGACCACCGTCACGGTTGTAAGTTCCTGGACCTTTCATTAACCATTTCGAGAGCATGGATTAATCCTTGATTAGACTTCTCCCCCAACTAGCACTGCTCTCCCGGCTAGTCAGTGCAACACTGGTGACTTGCAATGCTGTAAGTGTCTTGCGATTTTTTCATCCTAATTTCCACGAGCCAACGGCGTATTTTTTCACATCTAGGCAACAGCGTTCAGGCCGCCAGCTCTAGCACGGTTGGTCTTCTCCTTGGCCTCCTCGGGGTTGTTCTTTCAGACCTCACTGCCCTTGTGTAAGTCTGAGAGATCGTATGAAATATGGAGGACCTGTGCTCATGGATTCATATAGTGGTGTCACCTGCTCGCCCTTGAGCGTTATTGGCGTCGGAGGTAACTCTTGGTGAGTATCTTTCCACGTTTATTGAAGAGCTCCATGATTTTCTGGGTTGCTCCACACTGTTTATGAACATCGAGACCCCCGTGGAGTCGATAGCGGGAAACTTAAATCTCTTCGGGTCCGCGCCGTTGATTGGCGGTGGGCGAATCCTAGAGCTCTGTGCCTTATCACCTTACTGGGGATTGCTTACTGATGTTTTATATTAATCTCTTTTTTACAGCACCGCCCAACCGGTCTGCTGTGAGAACAACAACTTCGTGAGTATTTTTTACCTGATCTCGGTTGGGGATAATGCTGATTAGCGGGCGTAGAATGGTATCATTGCTATTGGCTGTACTCCCGTTAACATTAACCTTTAAACGTGGGTCGAGTCGGCTGGGGAGTGATTGGATACTGCCAGTAGACAGATGACAGAAAAGCTTGATTTGATCCTGTATACGCTTATGTAGTCTGTTAGTGTCTCGGTTACTCGGGTTCTGGTCTCTTTGTTCTTGTATAATTTTCTGGGCTATGATTTTGTTTGTAATGGTTGTGAAATAAATGAACCCTGATATTTCCCAAGCGACCAGCCACAATCAACCTGAACTTTTGGGGTGTGCGATCCATGAATCACAGTTTCAAGATCTCCCAGTCTATTCAATGGGGGAATCATCCTGCCGGCATTTTGCCACCCGTAGTCTTCCCAGTGGACAGGAGGGTTGACAATGGTTGACAATGACAGTTTCAAAGAATGATCAGAAGAGTCAAAAAGTTTCCTCGGCTCTTTTTGAGGCGTCATAGCCCATAACATCGGATCGTCGCTCAAGATGCCGACTGCCGACTACCGACTGGAGTTGTACACCAGGAACTTCCCCTCAACATATCTCGAGATGCCGGTACCATTCCCCTTCGCCACTGTCATTCAGGAGGTGGGTAGTCCCAGTATGTCATACGATAAACTCTGATAAACTCTAGTAAGTTCTTGTGATAAGTTATTCTTTTCAATGACTCGCACGACGTGCCAAGAGTCGTATCCAATTTGGTATCGAGAGAATTGGTTGGTTATTGGTACATAACGGGCCTATTCGGGTATTACATTCACATCTCGACAATCGAAGCGTTTATTCGACGATGTGTTTGTCGGTATGTCTTCAATTCCGTATGGGCCAACGATGACAGTTCTAAACATAGGCGGTGTGGGGAGAGAGGAGGCTGTGGTTATTCCTGCCGACTCTCACACGGGCCGGAATTATTTTCCTTGAAAGGTTTTTTCCTCGAAAAGTTGGAAATTCGTGCGAGTGGTCTCTCAACAAAACAGATTTTTGACATAGCCACTGCACGGTGACATATCGTGACGTTCGTTCATGTATATTTGCCCAATGACTAACATGACGTCTGTTGTTGGTGTCTGTTGGAGCGCGTGGACGACTGGATCTTGAACTAGGATTGGATGGAGTGCTGAGGCTTGAGGAGCTAAGAAGATATCCTTATCTTCTGGGTGCATTTTTGCGTCATAGGCCAGTGCTTTGCACCACGATAATTGGCGGTAGCAGTCCGGTGAGTTCGTCCGGTTGCAAGTTTGCTCCATGATCATGTAACGCAGGATGGTATTCGTTTATATTTTTGTATATAAACTCTCCCCCAGCTCTTCTATATCTCCAACACGGGTCTCCTTTCCTATTCTTGAGCCGAGACTAAACAACAGTTATCGTCATTGGGGTGCAGACTCCAGAGCGCAACGTTGAAGTATGGGGTACGCAAGCAGGCTTTTGATTGATGCACTTTTCTTTTCTGACACAGAGCAGTGTTATATTCTCTTGTCTTGCAGGTGTGCTCAGAGAGATACTGTTATTGACGGTACTCATAAGCATCATATGCTAGGGATCTCTGAGTGTATTGGTGGTGTTATCATGGCCATTGTGGACGTGGTCGCAGGCTGTTTGGAGTGTATAATAGGATGTAGGTATTCCTTTGATAGTGAACATGAGGTTCAGGCTGGTATTGACCTGCATCGAATAGGGATTTCTGGATGCATTGCTACAATAGTGGACTGCTTAACCTGTGGTTGTTGTAGGTGGGTAGCTGGTGTTCTCACGTGTTCGACGATGCTGCTGCCTGCTGATTATATAACACATTAATAGACGAAGTTGACCTAAGTATGTGCCAGGGGGCGATGGAGGGAACCATGTAGGTTTGTATGCACGTGTGTATTCCGGCAGTTATGTTCGGCAGTTACGTGAACCCATTATATGTTTGATCTTCGATTCGGAAGTAATAAATTCGGACGTTTCCACCTACTTTCCCGTTAGTTCCTACTTCTAGCCTTCAGCGATGGATAGAAAATCTGTTTGAACAAGGCATGAGATTTTTGTTTGCGGTGCTGGACGTCCATCTGTCATGGGTATTGCCTACAGACACCGATGATGGATTTACTTTGATCGATGAGTCGGCGCACGGACTTTTGCGCCGTGATTGATAACACACAACACCAAACAATGAATTTTGAGAGATTAGATCTTGTCAGATTTTTCTTCTTCTCCTCTTCCTCCCCACTCGCATTCGACTTCCTCAAATTCGAGTGGTGAGGAAGACGACACTCTACTCTCCTAATTTATCCTATATCATGTCTTCCAAAAACTCCGTACCGAATGGGAATCTCGAATCTCTTCGCCCTGAACTCGTTCGGGCGAATAGCAATCTCACTGTTATTCCTGCCCCACCAGTAACCGCCGCCTCCCTCAGTGTAGACCCGAAAGAAGTCGTCGATGGTGTTTTAGAGCTCGCTGATGGCTCTGCGTATTGTGGTATCAGCTTTGGTGCTGACAAAAAGAGCATTTCGGGCGAATGCGTTTTCCAAACAGGTTCAGTGCTCTTTGCCGACACGAATTTCTATATGGTCACTCACAATCAATTCAGGCATGGTCGGATACACAGAGTCCCTTACAGACCCTTCATACGAAGGTCAGATTCTTGTGCTTACTTATCCGTTGGTGGGTAATTACGGGGTCCCTGAGCGTCCCTTGTCCCTGGATGATCTACCCTCCGAATTCGAGTCTTCCCGCATCCACATTGCCGCACTCATTGTTGGATACTATTCTCAAGACTACAGTCATTTCCTCGCACATTCTTCACTTTCCGCTTGGCTTAAGGAAAATGGCATTCCTGCTCTATATGGTATTGATACCCGTGCCCTGACCAAAAAAATTCGCGAAAAAGGTTCCATGCTCGGAAAAGTCCTTGCCCACTCCAGTGAACCACATATCAGCAGACCCAACTCTCATTCCGTCTCACTACCTCGCGTCCCATCACACCATTCCATTCCATCCACACCCTACTCATGGCGCGAGGACTACATCGATATCCCCTTCTCCGATCCCAACCAACGGAACCTCGTGGCCTCTGTGTCTATCCCTGCTCCCCGTTTATTCAAGCCGGCCACGAAACCACGTCTCCACCCCTCGGGAAGACCTTTGCGCGTCTTGGCCATCGATGTTGGGATGAAATACAACCAGGTCCGTTGCTTTATTAAGCGCGGTGTTGAACTCAAAGTCGTTCCCTGGGACTATGATTTTCTCTCTGACCCCGAGCCTTACGATGGCATCTTCGTTTCCAATGGACCTGGAAATCCAACCATGGCAGAAAGTACAATCGGGCGCCTCTCAAAGGCAATGAAGAAGGGAGACCGACCAATATTTGGCATCTGTCTTGGGCACCAGCTGATAGCGCTGGCTGCTGGTGCCAAGACCTCGAAGATGAAATACGGGAATCGTGGACAGAACATACCGTGCACGGACGCGCTTTCTGGTCGCTGTTACATCACCAGCCAGAACCACGGTTATCAAGTTGACGCTACGACTCTTCCAACTGGCTGGAAAGAATTTTTCAAGAATGCGAACGATGGTAGTAACGAGGGTATTTACTGTGAAGATAAGCCATTCTTTTCCGTCCAATTCCACCCCGAGTCCACTCCTGGCCCTCGCGATACCGAATTCCTCTTTGACGTCTTCATTCAGAATGTGGAGGATTGTGTCAAAACGAACTCCCTCGTTCCTATAAAAATGCCCGGCGGAAAAAAGGAGGACAATGATAGGCGCGTCCCTCGTACCCAAGTCTCCAAGGTTGTCATCCTTGGATCTGGCGGCCTTTCCATCGGCCAAGCTGGCGAATTCGACTACTCCGGTTCTCAGGCTATCAAGGCGCTCAAGGAGGAGGGCATCTATACAATTTTGATCAATCCTAACATTGCTACTATCGCTACTTCCAAGGGTCTCGCCGACAAGGTCTACTTCCTTCCTGTCACTCCCGAATTCGTTCGTAGAGTCATCAAGTACGAGAAGCCTGACGGTATTTACGTCACCTTTGGTGGCCAAACTGCCTTGAATGTCGGTATCAAGCTGAAGGATGAATTCGCTGAGCTCGGTGTCCAAGTATTGGGTACACCGATCGAAACTATCATTACGACGGAGGATAGGCAATTGTTTGCCAGCGCAATGGAAGAGATTGGGGAGAAATGTGCTCAGAGTTCCACTGCTATCAACGTTGACGAGGCTGTTGTCGCTGCTAAGACGATAGGGTTCCCTGTTATTGTTCGAGCTGCGTATGCTCTGGGCGGTCTTGGATCTGGTTTCGCTCAAGACGAGTCACAGCTGCGCGCTCTGTGTGCCAAAGCCTTCGCCACGAGCCCTCAGGTCCTCGTTGAGAAGAGTATGAAGGGGTGGAAAGAGATTGAGTATGAGGTTGTCCGCGATTGCAGGAATAATTGTATCACTGTTTGCAACATGGAGGTTAGTCGTCGTATATTCAATCTTTCTCAATGTATTACCCACCGGCTCGCAGAATTTCGACCCCCTGGGTATTCACACCGGTGACTCCATCGTTGTTGCTCCTTCTCAAACACTCTCCGACTCGGACTACAATATGCTCCGTACCACTGCCATCAACGTTATCCGTCATCTTGGTGTTGTTGGTGAATGTAATATCCAATACGCTCTCAATCCCACCTCCCGCGAGTACTGTATCATCGAGGTAAATCTTACTCTATTCGTCGGTGCATCTACTAAGTATTTGACTAGGTCAACGCACGTCTATCTCGCTCTTCTGCCTTGGCTTCCAAAGCCACTGGCTATCCTCTCGCTTTCATCGCCGCCAAGCTCGGCCTTGGCATTCCTTTGAACGAGATCAAGAACACGGTCACAAAGGTCACCAGCGCTTGCTTTGAGCCCAGTCTGGATTACTGCGTTGTCAAGATTCCTCGATGGGATCTTAAGAAGTTCAATCGCGTTAGTAGGCTTCTGAGTAGTAGTATGAAGAGTGTTGGTGAAGTCATGAGCATTGGGAGGACCTTTGAGGAGACGATTCAGAAGGCAATAAGGGCTATTGATGATCAGTTCCTTGGATTTGCTCAGGTTAGTATTGCGTTATCTTTGTATCGTCGTTGATGACTCAACAACTGCTACAGAACGACTATGTAGAGGATGTCGACGAGGAGCTAGTCAACCCTACGGACAAGCGCATTTTCGCCATTTCCACTGGATTCCATCGTGGTTACAGCGTTGACAAGATTCATCAAATGACCAACATCGACAAGTGGTTCTTGACGAAGCTTTATTACATTTTCCAGATGGAGAAGCAGCTCTGGTTAGTCATTGCATCGTTTCCCGAGAGAAAATCTCACAAGCTCTTCCAGCGAGTATAACGTGTCTGACATCTCGTCAACTCGACTCCGCCAGGCTAAACAGCTTGGCTTCTCTGATCGTCAACTGGCCACTTGCCTGAATTCGACGGAGCTGGCTGTCCGCAGGTTGCGTCAGGAGGCAGGTATTGTCCCCTTTATCAAGCAAATTGACACCGTCGCTGCCGAGTTCCCCGCCTTCACCAACTACCTATACACAACCTACAATGCCGTCGAGCATGACATTGAATTCGAGGATCGTGGTGTCATGGTGCTCGGCTCTGGTGTATACCGTATCGGCTCTTCCGTTGAGTTTGATTGGTGTGCTGTTCGCGCCATTCGTACCCTCCGAGAGCAAGGATTCCCTACCGTCATGGTCAACTATAACCCCGAAACTGTCAGTACCGACTACGATGAAGCAGATCGGCTTTACTTCGAGAATATCAGCTTAGAGACTATCCTTGATATCTACGACACTGAACATTCGAGGGGTGTCATCTTGTCCATGGGTGGTCAAACTCCCAACAATATCGCCTTGCCACTTTACCGCCAAAATGTCAAGATATACGGTACCTCGCCAGAGATGATCGATACTGCGGAAAATCGCTACAAGTTTTCACGTCTCCTTGATGAGATTGGTGTTGATCAGCCCCGATGGAAAGAGTTGACTAGTTTCGAGGAGGCCACTACCTTCTGCGACAAGGTTGGCTACCCTGTCCTCGTACGCCCGTCGTACGTCCTCTCTGGTGCCGCGATGAACGTTGTCTCCACTGGTGACGACTTGGTCAACTACTTGACTCAAGCTGCGGAGGTCTCGCGCGATCATCCTGTTGTTATCTCCAAGTACATCGAGCAAGCGAAGGAGATTGAGATGGATGCCATCGCGAAGGATGGAAAGATGATCATGCATTATATCTCGGAGCACGTTGAGAACGCTGGTGTCCACTCTGGTGATGCCACCCTCATTCACCCGCCTCAGGATTTGGATCCGCAAACCGTCCGCCAGATTGAGGAGGCCACTGCCAAGATCGGCAACGCCCTCAATGTGACTGGTCCATTCAATATCCAGTTCATTGCGAAGAACAATGAAATCAAGGTTATTGAATGCAACCTCCGTGCCGCGCGTTCATTCCCCTTCGTGTCGAAAGTTACCGGTATCGATGCCATTGAAATGGCAACCAAGGTCATGTTAGGCTTGTCTGTCGAACCATACCCGGATGCTGGGCTTCCGGTGGATTACGTCGGTGTCAAGGTGCCGCAGTTCAGCTTCAGTCGGCTGTCGGGTGCGGATCCTGTTCTGGGTGTCGAGATGGCTTCGACGGGTGAGGTTGCATGCTTTGGTCATGATAAGTACGAGGCGTATCTCAAGGCGTTGATTTCGACGGGCATTGTCCTCCCCAAGAAGAATATCTTGTTTTCTGTTGGAAGCTACAGGGAAAAATTGGAGCTGTTACCTTCGGTGCAGAAATTAAGCGCTGCTGGGTATAATATTTTTGCTACGTCAGGTACGGCAGACTTTTTGACGGAACATGGTGTTTCCTGCAAGGTAAGCAGCATCATATCCAAGATGAGGACGCTATAATTCATACCTCTCCTTTAGTATCTCGACACGCTGGGGGAGAACGAACGCTCGAATGAAAAGTCAGAGTACTCTTTGACCCAACATCTTGCCAACAACCTCATCGACATGTATATTAACTTGCCTTCCAAGAACCACTACCGCCGCCCGGCCAGTTATACTAGCAAGGGTTATCACACTCGTCGTATGGCCATCGATTACGCTGTTCCATTGATCACGAACGTTAAGAATGCCAAGATGCTTGCTGAGGCGCTCGTTCGCAAGCTCTCTCTGGAAGTTGCGAGCATCGACTCCAAGAGCTCTCATCACACTCACGTCTTCCCCGGTCTCGTTAATGTCGCGGCCTTCGTCCCCAACTTGACAACTCCCAACAGCCAGGACTTGGCCCGTGTCACCAAAGCCTCTGTCGCTTCCGGTTTTACTACCACCATTATCCTTCCTGTTGGGGCCAATGGCGTGATATCTGACCGCCAGACTCTGGAACAGGCCCAGGAAAATATTGCCAACGCCGCACACTGCAACTATGCACTCGGAGTCACTGCGACAGCTTCCAATGTCCAGAGCTTGGATGACGTGCACCTGCAGACCAAGACGTTGTTCGTTCCTGGAAACACGCCTTTATCAACTATCGCGGCCCATTTCGCTACATGGCCCATAGATAAGCTTATTGTCACCAACGCCAAGGGGTCGGATCTCGCCTCTATCCTCTTGCTAGCTAGTTTGCACAACCGCAGCGTCCACGTAACGGATGTCCAGACCAATGATGATCTTTTGCTCATTACACTCAGTAAAGCGAAACAGCTGAAGGTCACCTGCGACGTCTCGCTCTATTCACTCTTCTACTCGAGAGACGATTTCCCCCAGACAACCGCACTTCCTACCTTGACCGACCAGAAGGCTTTGTGGCAGCGTCTTGACAAGATTGACGCGTTTTCTGTTGGTACCGTTCCATACCAGGTCACCACCGATGCGGGTGAGGAATTCTCCCCGACATCCGGCTTCGAGGAAGCCCTTCCTCTTCTCCTTACTGCCGTGAGGGAGGGACGCCTGACACTTGATGATATTCGCATCCGCCTCCATGATAACCCTGTTCACATCTTTGGCATTCCCGAGCAGACTCATACCCATGTTGAAGTCGTCATTGGCCGTAGGGTTCCGTTCAAGAGCCATCTTGGACCTTGGTCGCTACTTGATTCGAAGTTGGTTGATGGGGCGATACATCGTGTTGTCGTTCATAATCAAACTGTATTCCTGGATGGTACTGTCTCCTCATCACCAACCGGCCACGATGTCTCTGCCGCAGCTGTGTCGCACCCCCCTCTCAAGGAAACAATCTTCGAGCCAGTTCCAACAGTGCCCATTCCACCTGTACCCACATCTACACCTCAGCCATTCTCAGGCCAGTTGCAGAGTCATCCAGTGCCCCAAGCAGGACAGATTTCCACTAGCATTGTCCCTCACCCCTCCTTCCATCGCCGCCACATTCTTTCAGTTAAACAGTTCACCCAACGCGACTTGTATGATCTCTTTTCGTTGGCCCACGAAATGCGCTTACAGGTTGAGCGTACCGGTGTCCTGGATATCTTGAAGGGCAAGGTCCTGTGTACCGCCTTCTATGAACCTTCAACTCGTACTAGCGCTTCCTTCGAGGCAGCTATGAAGCGTTGTGGAGGGGAGGTTGTATCGATCACTGCTGATAGGTCGTCTGTAGTCAAGGGCGAGACGTTGCCTGACACTATCAGGACTTTGGCCTGTTATGGAGATGCAATTGTGCTCCGACATCCTGATGTTGGAAGCGCTCAAACGGCAGCCAAGTTCTCACCCGTTCCCATCATCAATGCTGGCGATGGCGTTGGTGAACATCCCACCCAGGTTCGTACGCATTATTCGTGATTTACTCTTGCTAACACTGAGATTTCTTTCAGGCCCTGCTCGACATCTATACCATTCGATCTGAGCTTGGTACTGTGAATGGCCGTACTATCACCCTCCTCGGCGACCTCAAGAACGGTCGCACCGTTCATAGTCTCGTCACCCTCCTCTGCTTGTACTCTGTCCGTCTCAACTTTGTCGCGCCGGCTTCTCTAGCTATGCCACAGAACGTGATTTCCATGGCTCGCAAGGCTGGCATCCCCGTTACAGTGTGCGAGTCCCTCGATGAAGTTCTTGCCGATACGGACGTACTATATGTGACGAGGGTTCAAAAGGAGAGATTCGAGAACGAACAAGAATGGCTGCAAGTAAAGGATGCTTATAAAGTGGACCACGCGGTCCTCTCGAGAGCGAAGGAAGATATGATTGTCATGCACCCTCTGCCTCGTGTCAACGGCAAGTTATTCAGTAATTGAATAGATGAAGTAAAGCTCATGGCCTACAGAAATTGACCCTGAGGTCGACTTTGACTTGAGGCGAGCCGTCTATTTCCGTCAGATGCGTTACGGTCTCTTTGTGAGTACACTGATATTGAATTCAGTTGATATCACTCAAACCCGCTTTCAGATCCGCATGGCTCTTCTTGCCAGTGTCATGGCATAGCCATCTCAAAAAATCCGTTTAGGATATATTATTAATTAACCCCGTCTTCCCGTTTTGCATTGCATACTCAATACTGTCTGATGCATCTCAATAGTTGTTTAGTTTGGAACAAAGAATGTAACATATACCTGTAGACTTCTCATACACGATCTGACGTCTCATTGTCAAACTTATCAATCAATCATCCTGGGACACTTACGAGGGTATCATGATTTCTGTGCTAGGGAACCGATAAGCATCAAGCTTTTGAACTGGAACTCGCTTACTACGATGGCATACAGGCGTACAGGACACATGCCACCCGCGCTCACACCTGAGCTTTTTATAGTTATTTACTTGATGTATCCGTATCAAGTCCAGCTTTCCCAGCCCTACCCTCTCATCCTAGCATTTCAAGTGATTCATTTGGTTTGTAGGTACCGAACAGTAGAGCCGTTTCGAGCACAAGAACATAGTGGAACGCAAGGAATCAGAGACTTCAAGGAGCAACCGACACTCTGTGTTTCCATCAGCACCCAATATAGCACAGAAATATTAATCAGGCATCATACTATTTGGAAGCATGATGCCACAAACCATCATCGATGCATCATCGATCATCCATCACACGGCGGACGTTTAGTTGTTGGGTCGGGTGAGCATGTCTGTCAACCGCTTTGAGCCATATTCACATTTCTGTCGCGCTTCGTTTCTCAATGACATTTCAGCTGTAGGATCGTTGGGCTCAGTCAACCATACCTTTCTCCTGCTAGTGTCTATTGTGAGTGTCATTTCTACCTTGGGTACTCTCAATTGCGGCCTGATCTTTTCGCAAATGTCTAGTACTAGAGAAGAGACCCATTATTTTGTGTCTTCAGTAGCATATAGAGCTAGCGGTACAAGTGACAGATACAGATAATCTGCCAAGAAGGTGTTTTGGTAAGATAATAGGGAACACTAACCAACTCGGTGAGAGCATGATGTGATGAACCCAGGTCATGGGATAACACCACTGACAGCCGCTATTTCACATACCTATAGTGAAATCTGAGGCTGGAAGATGGATTGGCATTAATATCATATATATTTACTGCCGATATATGCCTTTTACTGTTGTCTTATTAGGATTACCAAGTGCGTATCTCCTTATTCCAGAATCTCAGTCAAGGTTAACACATCGATTGACAGCGGTAATCCATGTGTACGTTTTCGAAGCCCGCTTAGTCCCGGACGAGCATTGATCCTGGCCCCCTCATTAATAGCCGCCTCCATTTTGCACCGACTCGGAGAACTTTGCTTCAATGTGTGAGTATCGTACTATCGTCTTAGCATGAGAGATCAGAAGTGGTTAACCTTTGCCTCCTTCATACAGGGCTTGCAGTCTTTGGTTTAGTTGTCTCAGAGCGTAAGTACATCGATAAGGAACGATATTACTCACAAGGCTATCACACCATATAGTATCATTCATGTTGCGAGTGTATGCCCTGTGGGGTACTTCACGACTAGTAGCAATCTTCCTTCTCATCTTGGCTATGGTGAGTCCTTGATCTCCAGCACACACCACCCTTTCAATTTATTGACTGATTGTTGGTTCTATCGAGCAAGGGTTTGATATGTGGTTTGGTGTTGCTAACTCCCAAAACGATAGGATGGATCGGACCCGCTCAAAAGGGTGAATTACCCTTCATTTGTGCGACCAGCCCCGGTGGGACAGACGACGTATCCGAGGTGGCTGCAATAGGTTCACTGACTGTCTTGACTATTGATGCCGGTATATATATGTGTGAGTAGTATGTCACAGAAGCCGCAGCTAACTCCAGCTCTGCAATTGTCATGGGCATGGCAATATAGGCTATAAAGAAAATTTTTCATATCCACGATGAGTCGACCCATCTGCTGAGGAAGATACGGCGGGACACCATCATTTATTTCTGCAATAATTGTTGTGAGTTCCTCTCAAAGAGGCACTTGTATGTATGGACTCATGAATGCATTAGTTATTGCGGGCATCTCGTTTACACTCACTATGTTCGACAGAAGCAAAACTGTATTATCACTGCAGTAAGTAGAAGGGCTCAAATCGTACCGCACCTACCAAGATTCAAATCATAACGATAGTGTTGGAAGTGTCCTTACAAGTATTCTGGTGAGCACGATGATCCTCGACCTCAAAGATTGCGGGAACCACACATCTTCTTTCAGTCAAGACCTCACCATCGCTTATTTGAGGTCTGAGCTTTCTACCCTACACTTTATTGCTCGTGAATCTCAGACAGATGAATAACTACATACACATACTGTGAGTGCGACAGATGGGCATGTTGGCACCAACTATTCAGCCCCTCGGTATGTGCTCCTCGGCATATCACATTATATATAATACTACTTTGGATTAGTATGTTTCGGGCGGCATAAATGCGGATATGGTGGCAATTACTATGAGTGTATTTGATCTGTCGGACCGAGTGAGTATTGAGATTTTGGATCGACCTGAGAGCTTGGTGTCACCACAACGTCTCTAAGTTTCGGCTCTATAATGGGTAGGGTATACTTGTTTCGGTGCACGCCTTTGTCAAAGGAATAGTAGGCAACAGCCTCGTGTGCGGTCGCAGGTAATTATGTAGTAGCACGGTGGCTTAGTTGGCAAACGACGGATCTAGAAATTTGTATGAGTTGACTGAGAGGGACGAAGTTAGTAAGCGACGGTAAAGGCGGACCCTTAAAACATTTGAGCTTGCGCTTTTATCCAGTAAACGGATTCAAAATATGATGATCAAATCATGATAATTACTATATGAGCATTTCACCTATTTCCCATGATCATAGTAACAGGTCAATCCCTGACGCACTGAACGTTTCAAGTTGGGTGGGTATAAAATACGTAATATGTCCCCCAATCCTCGCTCTGGTACCATGACACCTTCACCCTCAACCTTGCGTCTCTGGCGTGATCTGTGGAAAGCATACTATTCTGTGAATGTGCGTAATATGCTTCTTGTGCATACTAAAAGACTCAGAAACTTGATTCAGTATACTTCTTGTGATTTTTGTTTTTGAACACCTGGAGCAGTTTCCGATCCTCTGCTTTCAGTTGCACTCCTTTCTATCCTCATTTGCGAGTGGTCTCGCACACTCTTACAAGAAGTTCGTTGTGTTGTAATAATATTGCTTGACTGTGGACCACCGCTAATCTCTGCAGATTCGAAACATATGGTCAGGAAAATGGGTCAGCATTAACATTATATACATTGTGTGCCGATATATGCCTTTTGCTGTCATTCTATCAGGATTACAAGGTGCGTGTCCTTACTCCGGAACCCCAGTCGAGTGTTCAATGCATCGCATTTACAGCGGCATTCCACGTATGACTTCGGCTCGCTCAGTATTGGATAGGTACTTATCCTGGTCTCGGTAACAGCCACCCCCATCCTGTACCGACCTGGCAAACTACGTCTCAATGTGTGAGTGTCGTACTGTAGCCACGGTATAAAAGATGAGTGGCGCTCACATCCATCCCTTTGATAACAGGGCTCTCAGTCTTTGGTTTCATTGTCTCCGAATGTAAGTGTATATTGAGGAATAATTTCTTGTCTATTCACTCACGAGGACACCCCATCATACAGTATCATTCATCTTACGAGTATATGCTCTGTGGGGTACTTGACGACCAGTAGCCATTTTCCTTGTTTTCTGGGTTATGGTAAGTGTCTTGTTTACAACGTGTCTGCTGGCTAACCACTTGTCCTGTCGGGAAAGGGTTTGACAGGTGGTTTAGTATTGGTCCCTTCTATAATAACAAGGGAAGTTGGACCTGTTCAGCAGGGTGAATTATCCTTCATTTGTGCGACCAGTCCCGGTGGGACGAATGATGTATCCGAGGTGGCTCCGATAGGTTCACTCACCGTCTTGATTGCTGATGCAGGTATATATGTGAGTAGTATGTCAAAGAAAGCAGCTAACTTCGCCTCTACAGTTGTCATGGGCATGGTAATATGGGCTATACAGAGAAAGTATGATACACACAATGTGCCAAATCGTTTGCTGAGGAAGGTACGACGGGATGCCATCATTTATTTCTGCAATAATTGCCGTGAGTTCCTCTGAATAAGATACTTGTACCCATAGAACTCATGATTGTACTAGTCATCGCAGGCACATCATTCACACTCGTTATGGTCGACGCAAGCAGTGCAGTGGTGTCGCTGCAGTGAGTAGAAGCACAAATCCCACCAGACCTGCTAGAGGTTCAAATCACAACAAAATAGTATTGGAAGCATTCTAACAAGTATCCTGGCGAGCACGATGATCCTTGATCTCAAAGACTGCGGCAATCATACATCTTCCTTCAGTCAAGATCTCGCCGCCACTCATTTGAGGTCTGAGCTCTCTACTCTGTGCTTTGTTGCTGTTTGTGAATCACAAACAGGCAAGTGACTGCGCGGCAGACAAGCCCAGGTTTGCGTAACCAGTTCTGACAACTAGCGGACAGCTGTCTGGCAAGTAACTTTGATAATACGTCACATTTGGTCGTACCCACTGCATCCTCAACGTCAACCCCCAATCCCAGAAAAGTTATTGGCCATGGTGACTTACAATTTCTTGGTATCCATTATTTGACTGCCTCGCACACTGTATACCTTCGCGTGTTACACTGTACTTAAGGACTACCCTACTATTATATTGAAAAGTGCGACTATAGGTGCCGTAGGCGAGCTCGGGTTTGTTGGCATCAGTTATCCTGTGTAGTATTCTGCATGTCACATTATACATAAGGATTATCCTGCTATCCTGCTGAAGAATGTGATTACTTGGGTTGGTATTCTACGCTGGGCGTAACGAAATGATGTTCATTTCCTGTGGATGTGTTTATTGCTATACA
Organism: Macrolepiota dolichaula; assembly: GCA_003315915.1. NCBI lineage: Eukaryota > Fungi > Basidiomycota > Agaricomycetes > Agaricales > Agaricaceae > Macrolepiota > Macrolepiota dolichaula. The sequence continues at coordinate 5,242 of QFDT01000370.1, read as the reverse complement.
ATCAGATTGAGTATCGAGTAGTGAGATTTGAACTAACTTGACAAGCTTGATATTGTCTTGTTTTGAACATATATTTATTACAGAGGCAAGCTCAGAGATAAGTACGAGTTCAAGTCATGATATATTACTCGAAAAGTGACAGTCAATGTATGTCATTTATACATGAATGATCATCGATCATCGATCAATGTTATAGCATGTATACCTATAAATAACCACACGAGTGCACACAGAATTCTCCTTTGTAATGTCACAATAAGATCCTGAGTGTCAACATGTTGCAATAAGGAATGGGTAAGGAATGTGGGTGTTTTAAGGTGGGGTTGTGAGTTGCTGTCCTGTCAAAGGTAGCCTCCATGCAACCAGGCGTACAATACAAAATTGGGTCAAAAGAGGTAAAGTGGATGAGACATGGGATGTGCGCGAGCAAGGTGGAGGTGAATATGGAATAGGCTTGGTGATGCAGATTGTCTCTGATGAGACGGACAAAAGAGACAAGAAAAACAAACTCACCTGTTTTCATCACCCAGGAATTCTTCACGGTTGTCACAAAGCGCCTCGTATGCTGCAGGTTGGCACCTCCTAGTAGATGTCTATGATCCAGCTGGGTAGGCTTCGCATTTACGGATGAACCGTTCGAGGTCCTCGACCCCGGCCAACGAACATTTATTGATCTGTGCACACGAGACAGGCAAGATGCGACTATGATTGCGGAACCACTTGCAATTCGGAGGTGGTTGTTAGGGAGGATATATCAAGTGGGGACGATGAATGTGTCAACTGTAAAAGTGGTCATCAACGGAGGTCAAAGTGGAGTGGATGATCAGCTTTGCAGATTGTGGACAGGGATGCAGTTCTGTGACGACGGAGAGTCCGGTTGTTGACAAAGCAGCATTAGCGCTAGTCATACTCTCGTCACATCATGTGACACCTTAAAGCGCCGTCACGGGCGCTCGGATCATCGGATCATTGATCTTGTCATACGTTGACAATTGATCGTGTCCACGAGGCTACGCGCGTCCATACGCGGCATGCTTCCATTATGCTTTCTCTATTCTTAGTTTATAATAGAAAAGCTGACTCTTCCCTCCTCGTTGTATATGCTGCACCAACGTGGACTTTATTCACGTTGGTGCCGCGCACACTATATAGTCCCCACGCGAAATCTAATGCAACGCGCTGAAAATAGATTATATTTTGCTTTTTTTTTTTTGGTCAATTAACGCGCTGAACGTCCTGAGCGCACTGAATACAAATGCAACTAATAATATGATTAGCACGCTGAATGTTTTGAGCGCGCTGCATACACATAATAAGCGCCAGAGCTCTTGCGCGCGCTGAACGTCTCGAGCATGCTGAATATAATACATTATGTGCTCAAACATTGTTTTTTTTTTCCTGACAAATGACGCCGTTGATTAACAAAAAAAACAAGTAGTAATTGACTACCCCCTCCTCGAGACACGTCTAAACCTTGAGACGTTAAGTGGGGTACGCAGGAGGTCTCAAGTTGTGGCATACCTGTGTGCCATTCTCCTCTCCTTCCTCCTCCATACATGTCTGCCAAACCAGGCCTCTCCTTTCACTCGAACGCTCCCGTATCACTGGAAGACCCTGGAAAAGTCCAACCCATTGCGAGACACGTTGATGCCATAGAATGGCACATCTGATTGATTTTCAGGCATTGGTGCATGGAAGGTCACAACGTTGTTATTGAAACGGTCGAAAAGTCAAACCGTGGAGTGTACGTGTTAGGATTTCGCCAGAGCTCTTGTCCAGCAGTGCACGTTAATCCCGTACTGGACGTTATGAGGCTAGCTAGATCTCCCAACAGATCCAACGCTTCTGGTCCTCTTCACTAGGACCTTGCTGTGGTCGGATAGGACAGCAGATAAGATATGGCAAGAGCGACAAGTCCACCAGACTTGAAGTCACAGCCGAGACGATGTCAAGTACCTTAGACAACGTCGAGAGAGGAAGGGAGAACACCAGGTAGTTCTTGCCTTGTTAGGGCTCGAAGAACTCAACACTAGGAGCGAGAGAAGAACGCTGTCTAGTAGCAACAACGCTAAGATTCGAATTGGGAATTCTCCTACTTACAAGCTTGCTATTTATTGTGTATTGTACAAGCTATGGAAGAGGTGGCAGTTCGTCAAAAGGAGAACGGGAAACGGAAGTCCGTATCTAAACATAGGGTAGGGAATAGCGGAAGTCCGTAACTAAACATAGTACAAAAGCAGAAGAATGGAAAGAAGGGAAAAGCGGGAGTCCGTGCTCCAAAGAGTCCAAGATCTCTAAGTTTAGCTGTTCTCCTATACCAGAGCTATTCGTCCGTTTATTCTAAGTTAAGCTCTTCTTCTTCATGAAGCTCCCAGTCTTCCCATTGTGCGTCGACTACCATCTGTTACGACCTTCCTAAGTGATCAACTCAGGTTGCAACAAGTGATGAAGACTTGAGGTCGATGAGAGAGTAGAGAAGGGGAATCAACGAGTTGGTAAAGCGTAAGGAATACAGCAGAGTAACTAGGTGTATATATACTACTGGGTATTCCTACTGGAGAGTCTATAACGGCGGCTGAGTAAGTATGACGTAGTGGCTGAGTAAACAATGTAGAGATCGCAGGCAGAGAAGTAGCGGGTCCATGACAAGCGGGGCGCTGATAAGAATGGATGGATATTATAGTACACGATAGCCCCAAGGGAATATAACATTACCCCCTTTTTATGCTCTGTGTCCACACAGCTACCCAACGATGAAACGTGCGAGGTCTTTCTTGGTGGGTCCAGCGTAGAACTTGTCGTCGACAGTGCTGTGTGCGATGAATAATTTGGCGTGGTCCGGTCCTCCTGCGAACATGGCAATCTTAATGCCTTTCATGGTACCCCAGGTGTTGGGTTTGTCGATGAGCAAGGTGGCGAGGATGTGGTCTATGTATTGCTTGTCGAGTTCTCCGTTGTCGAGGAGTGTAGTGAATGTGCTGGGGAACTCCCATTCCCTAACTTCTTTCGGACCCACTCGTTCCGGTGCCGTCAGGAAGGAGAGCATGTTCTCGACTTCCAGGGCGATGGCAGGGATGCGCCGGATTTCTTCTTCGCCTTCTCTCGCCTCTTTCTCTTCTCTGTCCGTCTTGCCAGTCCTCCTGGCTTTCCTGCTTTCGAGTGGATATGGGTCTGTACCCATGAGGAGTTGTGCTAATTTGACGGCTCCCTCCTCCTTGTCGTTACCGTCGTAGTGTACGAGGACCAGTACCTCGGACAATATGGAGCATAGGGATAGCAGTTTCCCCCCGATGTCGGCGTCGATGAAGTCCTCTAGGTCGACCTGTATATCCTCCACATGGTCAATGGCTTGGTTATGTCTCTTCTGTCCTCGGGTGGCTGCTTGAATTCGTGGTGAGATCGCGGTTAGGACCAGTTGTGCGTCCTTCATTGCCGATTTCGCTGCCGATACTGCTTTCTGTATGTTGGAGATGTCGTTGACACAGCTTAGCATCTCGTCGATGGATGCTCCTTTCTTGTGTTCTGTGATCATCTGGGTGACCGATGAGGTGACTTCGTCCATGGTGACGTCTCGTGTGATGGAGTTGTGAGCTTGGGGTTCCTCTGTGTTGAGGAGCGAGGCGACGGCTTGGCGGTTCTCGGTAGGGGACATGGTTCGAAGGGTGCGGTTGGTGATAGGTTTTGGCAATTTCTGCCCCCCCTTTATAGGTTTTCCTTGCTCCGCAAGGGACTTCTTGTATGATACTAGTGTCTCTTGTGCGTTCCCTAAAGCAGATGCGGGTATCCATGAGTCATGCTCGTCTCCATACCCTTTCCAGTGTACCAGGTATTGTGTTCCTCTACCCCTTTTGCGTTCTCCTCGGATCTCTTCTACTTCGTATTCTTCTTCTTCACCAATTAGTACTGGTGGCGGTGGTGGTGGCGTCTCTTGTCCCGTGTAGGTCGGTGGCCGGTGTGGCGTTAGTAGCGATTCATTGAAGACATCATGTATGATCCAGTCTTCTGGCAACTTCAGGCGGTACGCTGATACTCCTATGCATTCGGTGATTTGGAAGGGTCCGTATCGTCAGTTGTTTAGTTTCTCCGTGGGTCTGTTGGTCTTGATGTTTGTTCCTTCGAGCCACACCCATTGTCCTATAGATAGGTCACGTTTCTTGCCTCGTCTGCTGTTCTGGCTCCGTTTTGTTTCATCTCTTTTTGTTGTCAAATGCTCCGATACTTCCTCTCTGATCGCTTTTAGGTCTCGGACAAATTCTTCTACCGCTGGTGTTTCGGAATTTGCGGACAGGTTTCCTTTCCAGGGGTGTCTTCCATAATTGATGTAGAATGGAGAGTGTCCCGTGGCGCTGTGCTGTTTGTCGTTGTACTGGAATTCCGCTGTTGCTAGCCAGTCTGCCCAGTCATTCTGTCGGTAGTTTACGTAGTGTCGTAGGAATGCTTCTACTTCCTGATTGATGCGTTCTGTTTGTCCGTCCGTTTGGGGGTGGTACGCTGTGGATAATCTTCTATCAATTCCTAGGGCTTTGCATAGATTTTCCATGAATTTTGCTGCAAACTGCGGTCCTCTGTCGCTGATGATTACTTTTGGGACTCCGTGTAGTTTCCAAACATGGTCTCGGTATATCTCCGCTAGTCCCTTTGAGCTTAGGGTGGTTGTGGTTGCGATGAGTCGGATCATTTTAGAGAACCTGTCGACTACTACCAAAATTGCGTCTGCTCCTTGGGATAATGGTAGTGGTCCGATCATATCGACTGTGATTTCGGTCCATGGTCCTTCTGCTGGAGGTATGGGGTGTAGTGGGGTTGTCTTCTTGTGGCGTAGTACCTTGTTCCTTTGACAGCTGTCACATCCTTCCACAAACTTCTGTACATCCTTCTTCATTGCCGTCCAGTAGTATGACCTCTTGAGAAGGTCTAACATCCTTTTTTGCCCTGGGTGTCCCATGTCGGGTGGGTTGTGGTGTTCTGCGAGAATCTTTTCTCGAAGGCTTGCATTTGTGGGTATGCATATACGTCCGTCTCGGTATGTTATCCCGTCCGTTGTGATCGTTCGCCGTGGCTCTTCTTTTGTCCATTTGTATACTTGTCCATCGAGTCGTCCTTTTCTTATCTCCTCGCCCCATTCTTCTATTGGGGTGATTCCGTAGCTTTCGGTTCGGAACATTCGTATGGGTGGTGTCAGGTATTCATCTCTGGTTCTCCTGACGAATATGCTCTCCTTTAGTACGGTGACTTTGGGTTC
>QFDT01000367.1:0-12422 GCA_003315915.1 Macrolepiota dolichaula | reverse complement strand
GTTCTTTGTTCCCTTGCAATCTCCGAGACAGGATATCTGTTTTGGTGTTTGTTTTCCCTGGGATGTGTTGGAGGGTGAAGTCGTAATCTTGTAGTCTGAGATACCATCGAACTTGTCGTCCATTGAGTTTTTGGGGTTCTTTGTAGTACTTCAGGTTTTCATGGTCTGTCCAGATCTCGAACAGTTCCTTGGCTTCTAGTAGGTACTGTCTCCATCTCTTGAGGCCCTCCATGATTGCAAGTAATTCCTTGTCGTAGATTTTGTAGTTTCTTTCTGCCAGATTCATGGTTCTTGACATGAATGCTATTGGGTGCCATTTGTCATTTTGGAGTTGTGAAAGTACTCCTCCTACTGCATATCCTGATGCGTCTACTTCCATCCTGAATTGTCCTTTGTCCTGGGGTAATGCTAATACCAGTTCCTCTGTTATTCTCTTCTTGAGTTCTTTGAATGCCTGTTGTTGCTCCTTTTCCCACATCCATCCTGCATTGCCCTTGACTTTGTGCAGTGGTGCTGCAATTCTGCTGAATCCTTTGATGAATCTCCAGTAAAAGTTCGCAAATCCTAGGAATGATTCCACTCCTTTGACATTTGTTGGGGTTGGCCAGTTTTGTACTGCTTCTATTTTTTCCCCCTCCATCTTCACCTTGCCATCTCCCATAATGGCACCTAAGATTGGTATCTCTGTTGTGTTGAACATGCACTTTGTCCTCTTGAAGTATAGGTTGTGCTTTTCTGCTATTTCCAGGAATTTGCACGTATGTTCAGCTAGTTCTTCCTTTGTCTTTCCGGGTATCACGAAGTTGTCCATGTAGTTGATCAGGATGCCTTCCTGTAGTAGTTGTCTGAAAACGCAGTTCATCATCTGTTGGAACGTTCCTGGGGAGTTGCACATTCCAAAGAACATGACCATTGGTTTGAATAGTCCTTTGTTTGTGACAAATGCTGCTTTTTTTTTTTTTTTTTTAAAATCCAAGTTTATTGTATAATAGACTAGCTACATACAAACGGGTGCGCGATAGCAGTCCCAAGTACCGAGACAACAGTAACAGATCTCAAACCCAAGATAAATGACAAACTAAGGAGTGAGCCGAGTCGAGTGAAGTGAGACGAGGTGAAGCGACGTGTACAAACTTTTAAGTACGTACGGAATTTGAAGATTAGATGTGGTAGCAGTCGCAATAACAAAGTGAAAGCTAGCGAACAGAAACAGCAGTGAAAAGGAAACGGATCCAGGAATGGGGAGGGGGCAGAATGAGGGTTTGCTATTCCCCTATAACGTCCACCAAAGAATAAAGAGAGTTAGAAGAAATACTAACCATCGGTCGATGTTCAACGCCTTTTAGTGCACATCTTCAACATAATTTTGTTGTTGTTCCCTACTCCTCAGGGCTCAATTACGGATTACTTCTCTCCATTGTGGGTCATCTCTGTCTGGGGGAAATGCGAACGCTAGCGGATTATCATCCAGGAATTTAACGAGCCACACTAAGCTGTCGTAGTGCCCATTTGAGAATAGCCGCTTGTACCATGGACATTCTTGGATAATGTGGTCACGAGTTTCCAGTGGATGACCGCATGGACATGAGACCGGGGCGTCTGGGAAGAAGCGCTGTCGGTAAGTTCCGATCGGCGTGTGGTTTGTGAGACAGCGTGTGAGTCGCGCGGCTAGGGATGGCGTCATGTCTCGCGTGAGCCACAAGCCGCCATGTGTGTATGTTGGAAGGACGGGATTGTCGCTCGCATTTTGCATGTCGAGGAAATGGTTTCCCCTATATTTGGTGTCGTTGTTGGTATGACAGTGTTGCCACAACCAGATAAAATGGTCGGTCCACGCTTTACAAATGAATCTGAGTAATCGTTGAGCCAAGCTCGGTAAGCATGGGACTTGGAGGGATTTTGCCAATTTGTGGGCAGTGTGTTGGATCGACCATTTGCATGACGACGGGATGTCCCAGAACATGAGGTGGTGAGAAGGGGATAGGGAGAGCCACTGATGGAGGGGTTCGGCAATAACAAGGGCGTCTTGATGTGCACTATGAGCGCTGTAATCAAACAGACGTTTAGCGCAGGAAATAGAGTCAGTAAAGACAGAAATATGAGTAATGCTACGTTGAGAAGAGCGCGCAACATTAGAAGAAAAGGAAAGGGCAGAAACAAGACCAATTCTGAGAGCGTATGATTCAGCGTCCAAGGACAGTACATTACCACACGGAACAACAGAGGATTTGAAAGGAGAAGAGAGAGAAGAGTCAAATAAAAGAAAAGCCGAAGTAGCAGAAAGAGAATAGGGATTGTAACCGTTACTATACATACCACTATTGGGGTAAACTGGACAGGAGCCATCCATTGAGAGAAGAATAGAAGAAGAGGAAGAAAGCGCGTTATTGCAAGCCTTGCTAGCCTCAGAGAGGTGTCGGCGTACAGCTTGCGGGTCTTCGTCAGACGCGCGTGGGCATAGTTTGAAAGAAATTTGAGAAGAAGAAAGAGAAGAAGAGAAATAATTGACTAATCTGTTACCAGGTCTTGCTTGGGGGTCCAAGCGTTTGAAATTGTCAGTGACTTCTACGCTTCCGCGCATAAGGTCAAGGGCGGGGGAATTGAATTTTGAAGTATTAGGTTCTTCATCACGTGTGAGGATACAGAGGGGATGGTTGTGTGGGAGGATGTGGAAACGAATATTGCTTCGCTTGGTTAGTTTTTTGAGATGGAATCGGAGGGGGATGAGGCCTGCTATTGATTCGGCAGCGCCTTGGGGGGTCGTATGGAAGGCGCCAGTGATCTATATGGAGGCTGAGCGCTGGGTTTTATTTAGTTGGTCAATGAGCGCTGTTACGGCCGAAACGATTTCGATCGGGAATCCATTACAGAAACTAGGAATATCACTAGTTAGGCCGTTAGTAACATCGAGGAACCCTTGCTAGGAGTGATGTAGTACCTAGCTATAAACCTCACTAGAGGGACCGGTCATTAGTACCCATTACCGGAAAAGCGTACGGTATCGAGGAAGAATACTATTAGCTTCAGACGAACATACCTTTAGCTACAGGTCTATCTAGCGAGCGGAGCCTTGCTAGCATGTTAAAGTGTCTCACTACGACTATCTATAGCGCCCCGGATCAGTAGGTCAACGGATCACTAAGGCGAATGGGCCCTGAGGTCTAGCGATGCAACCCTATTCACCTAAAGCGGTTAGCGACGTCAGTCTATTTAGAATAACACAATCCCTCAAAGACTGGTTCGCGATATAGCACTCTAGCTACAGCTCAAGCCTAGCGATTAGTCAGCGCACAGCCGCGCTAGTTAACCCCCCAGAATCGAACCAAGACATGCGTCGGAAGGACCGGCTAGCGAGGAGATACCTCGCGAGCAATTGGGCTCGTGAGGCAATGCAAAGCCACTCTGGGTACCAATAGCAAGGCGCCAGCTAGCTATCGATCGATCAATAGCTGTTAGCCACACGTTGGAATAAAGATAATAATTAGGTACGCAGGACGGCCTGACGTCATGTGCTACCGACCCTAGCTACTGACGGAAGTAGCTAGGTACCATAGCTTGCGAGAGCACTGTCCATACGGACACACACCAGGGATAACTAGATAGGCTTCCGATTGGTCTAGCAAGCCCTCAACCCAGGTTATAGGGTAGCTAGCGGAGGTCCAACAAACCAATAATCCGATATTTTACTATTTCTTTATTTGTAATCTAGTTAGTCTCACAATGTATAAATACCCCTTGCTAGCGAGTGCGTTGGACGAGCAATCTTGCCAGCTCATCTAGTGATAGATCATATATAAGTGATTTATTAAGTGACTTGTCTAGTGTGAATTAAGATCTAGCTTTGGTCAATAGAGACCTCAGATTAAGGAAGTGAGATTAGATTAACAAGAATTCCTATAGATTGGATATAGCAAGTTGATCGACGAATGGTCACTAGCGTTCTCATCGCATCTTGTATCAAGAGGGTACAAGTCGGTATGTTCACTAGATCGGGAGGGTACTACCACAGTGCAGCTAGCTACTGGCCTGTTAACTATCCTCGCAAATCCTTTATCTTGGTATCTGTAGTGACATAGCCGTCATTTAGGATTCAAAGTTATATTTAAATTACACCACCTTGTCCGTCGTCGTCTAGCGACCACCCCGTTAGTGAGCCCCCACTCGCTAGCTACCAAAACCACTAGTGAGACATCTCGCTAGCCACTATCAACCTCCACCCCTATCTACCTATTTGATTATCTCCCCTTCGAAACTCATTCGCGAGCACTAGCAGTTAGTAGTGGTGAACTTAGTGACCCATTGCGACTTATAGTGATTTTGTATTGATTTCACTTCTACTACCTAACTAGCACATTAGCGCCTTATTACGGGCGCCATTATAATACCACAATTTGAGACCATATGTCATCACAGGGACGACACATGATCAGTATAGGAGACATTTTTGTAATGGGAGCAGACCTTGTACCGAGTTACCAAGCATGCGTAAACACTTGACGGTTGATAGGGATTTAGTTGTGTAGTAGCGCACGTGTTCTCTGAAGGTGAGCGCTCGGTCGAAATAGAAACCGAGGTACCGGATGAAGCGCTTTGGTGTGAGCGTCAGAGTTGTGCCGTCTGCGTGTTTGAGCGTCACGTCAGGGTTGGGTTTGGCCCAAGGTCGGTTGGAGAAGTGGAAGACCTCGCTCTTGTTGTGTTCAAGAACAAGGCCCATGGATGTGATGGAAGAGGAACAAGAGGAGTAAACCTGTGAGAGAAGAGATGCGTTAGTAGTGAAACTGTTTGATTGTACAATGATGAGTCCATCATCGACAAATGAGAGTATTTTACAATGAGGGTCCGTAGCAAAGCGATACATGAAGGGAGAGAGAAAAAGAGATGTAAGGATGGGAGACAAAGCGGAGCCTTGGCCAACGCCGACAGAGGCTGGGAATTTAGGGGAGGAAAAGGAATTCCACGAGTATGAAGTGAAACAGTTCGAAAGATAGTCAGAAAAGAAGGAAACTAGACATTCAGGAAATCCATGTCTGTCCAATATCCGAGTGAGAAGAGAATGATTAACAGAAGGGAAAAATTGAGCAACATCAAAAGCGAGGGACAAATGCTGCTTTCCACTCATGTCCCTCCTTTATCCTGACGTTGTTGTACCCCCATATGATGTTCAGTATGTTGAAATACTTCACATCCTTTAGCTTGTCAATGACTTCCTCTATCAGGGGTAGTGGCATTTTGTCCTTGATTGTGTGTTGGTTTAGCTTCTGGTAGTCCTGGCACAGTCTCTTGCTGCCATCTTTCTTGGGTATGAAGAAGCATGGTGTGGCATAAGGGGATTTAAATGGTCTGATGCATCCTGAGGCAAGGTTTTCCTTCACAAATTCTCAGAGTTCCTCTTTTTCCTTGACCATCATGGGGTAGACTTTGGCACAGGTAGTCAACCTACAATGTATCGACCAGCATGGTCCAGCAGGCGCATACAATGTATCGACTGACACGGGGCCAGCGGGCCCGCTGGCAATCGAGCGGAAAGGGATGGCCGACAGTGCCGGTACAAGGTAAAAAATACACCGGCAACTGGTGATGCAGAAGTCTCAAAGAATGGCCAGCAGTGCCGGTACAAGATGAAATATACTCCGGCAACAGGTGATGCGGGTGTCAGGTCTGGGCCAACCGTGAGAGACTGATTAAAATTAATATAATATACATATAATTACATTTGGAATAATAATGACCTGTGGGAATGGACACACAGGATAGCCAATGTTGTATGAATGGCCGATATACATGCACACCAGGTCGGCCATTGCCACACAAAGCCTCAAAAACAATAATAATATTTAAAAATGAAAAAGAAAAACATCAATCTGCCTCAATATCTATCTCAATATCCTCCTCATTGACTGGGGCTGCTGCATTGGCTGTGCTACCCTGATCAATAGCCTCAATCTTCTTCATAATATCCTCCTCAATGAGGGTATCGGCATATTGCCGGACGCTGTGTGCCCGATCGGCAGCACGTTCAATCTCCTGAATCCTCCTGGTCTCAGAATGATATAACCAGTGGGCGGCATCTTGATAACTCAGCCCTTCCTGCTGTTGAAGTGCTTTGATTTCAGCATGAAGGGCAACAAGCTCCTGTTCAGTGAGGCCCTAATAAAATATATATGTTAGATTGTGTGTCAGCAGCCGGGTAAACCAGACCGACTGGTACTGGTGGAGTAATTAGCCAACCGGCATGGATGAGTTGAGCTGGGGCCGTGTCCATGGATTGTGGCTACCGATCGGCATATCAGCGATCGGCACAAAATATGTTTATTCTCTTGATGACTCACCCTGCCTGCTGCCTCGGAGACCTTGAATGTTTTTTTCATCTCTTCCAATGAAAAGGCTAGCTCCGTTGCCTCTTTGAGGAATGTCGGTACTAGGGCATAATCATTTGATGGGGTTTGCACAACTGAGAAAGCGGTTGGGGTGTTGGATTGCATGGCCACTTTTGTGGCTATGGTAGATAAAGAAAGGAAGAAAGGTGTTGAGATCCGGAATTGTGATTGGGTCACATGATTAGTTGGACTTGATATGATCGAAAAAAAGCTTAATTTAATAAAAAAATTTCTTCCTCTCCCCCACCTCGCTCACCACGCAATCACCAACCCCAATGTCTACTCCCACCCCCACCACCATCAACACCACTCTGGTGACGCTTGACCGGGATCTCCGGCAAGCTGTCATCACCGGAACTGTGGTTTTGGAGTTGAAGGCACGGAAGCGGCAATTGGTAAGTGCCACTTCCATGATATTTATAGAGTACTAAGACTGACACCCATCCAGCGCGATGCATTTGTGCATGCAAAGGACACCGGCCCCAAGATCCAGGCCATATACGCGAAGTACCAGTGGCTGATGCAGCTGGTATCAGACTGGAAGAGGAATGGAGATGGGGAGGAGTTTGTGAGGCGCCAACGGGAGCGGTTGGCAAAGGTGAGTACCCCAAAAGATGAGGTATTCACGGAGACTAACCAACCAGCAGGATGAGCCCACGAGGGTACTGACGCCGGCCCCCGAGGAAAGTGCAATGAGGACCACACCTGGCCCCATTGTGCTACCATTGGTCGGGCGTGGCCCCTCCCCCATCATGGCAACGCCACCACAGGTGGCTGTGGGTGCAGTCAGCCTGACCCCAGCCCCACTCCCGACTGGCCCACTGCCCGCATATTCACCACACCGACTGGCATCCCCCACACGCCCGGTCCCGGTAAGTGCAGGGCCTCAGCCCCGCTTCCTGAGGATGGAAATGAGTGAGCCGGGTGATACACCCTCCCCTCCCCCGCCCTTCAAAGCGTCCGCTCAGCCCCCTCCCCTGGTGAGGCTGAGGATGATCTCACCTCCCCCACCTCTGACACGACTTGCCCGCCCTCAGCTGAGGCCAAGTCCACCAGTGGCTGGTCCGAGTCGACCTCGTCAGGCGGCTGCCAACTTCGGCCCTCTCATTCTACCAGCCTCACTGGTAGATTTCTCATCATCAGAGGATGAGTACCAGCCATCCTCAAGTGACAATGATGGTGGGAAGGGAAAGGGGAAGGGAAAAGCAAAGGAGGTGGACGTGGAGGAGATGAAAGAGGGGAGGAAGGAGAAGAAGGAGGAGAGGAAGAGGAAGGAGAAGGAGAGGAAGGAGAGGGTGGAAGGGAGGGAGGAGGGGGGGTATACGATGGCTGGAGCAATGACCGACCAGCCCAAGGCCCCAAGAAAAAGGAGGCAGCCAGTCGGAACTGGCAACTTGCATGAGCCCCCTTGTGAGCGTTGCCACAAGGTGGGCAATGATTGCGAGGAGTCCGTTGGAGGTGGAACCTGCCTGCGCTGCTGCAGGTTGAAGATGCAGTGCAGCCTGGTGTTGGGGGCACGTGACCTCACGAGGTACCAGCGCTGGCGGAAAGTCGTGAAGGAGGATAAGGAGGAGAGGAGGCAGCAGAAGAAGAGGAAGGTGGAGGAGATGTTATGGACCCAGGGACTCACGTCCTAGTTCCTGAGGGCCAGAACCTTCTCAGAGTTATCGCTGGGCATACCTCCAATTACAGGCTCACACCTCTTCCCCCTGTCTACAATTGTAATGAGCTTAATGCAGTTCTTCAACGAGCTATGCATGCGGCTCCCTACCGCCACATAATCAGAGACAGCGAAGTCCTTAGCACGTATCCAATGTGCTGGATGGCAGCCATTGAGAATGGATGGCGCCCCTATCCGGTCACGGATAATTGTACCACCTGGCGACATCCTTACATGTTCTATGACGAGCAGGAACTTCCTGAAGTTCTTGCTGCACTCATCGAGTCAGGAGAATACGGCCATCACTATCCATCGCAGCCTTGGCTGTTCGATGATGTGTCCAATGCTTCTTCTGACTCCTCAGAAGATGTACCACTCCGTGCTATTGCCTCCTATTATCAGGAGATGTCCTCGGAGATCGTTCCCTACGATCTCTTATCCTCACCCTCGTCCTCCTCGGCCTCCTCATCCTCGTCCGCAGCGTCTACGCCTCAGGAGTCCTCCACGGGCTTCCCCACCTCGTCCGAACATTCTACTATCTCAGAGAATGATGACTTGGAGTAGATAGAACGTTATAGTAGATCATGGACTACAATCTTAGATACAGACTGACTCATTGGACGCTCTGTAGTGTACTAGTAGTTTCTCTCTCTCGATCAATGACTCAGACAGACATTTATGACTCGTAAATACAGTAGTACACAACGACCTTGGACTTGCATAAATAGGCGTAGATTACAGGATCAAAAACTTCAAGTTTTTGATTCTCTTCTGTTGTAACTTAACTGTTACCCGTCTAATCCAAGATTGGTCGACCTTAACTTCTAATCCTCTGAAGTTAACGGACCCATAGCTGCGACGCTTCAACACTATCGGTTGCTGATTATACTTTGGTATTGTCACTTCGCCAATTCACCTATTAGCAGGCTGGTTAAGGATCTCGGTCCTTAATTAGCTAGGCACCTCCTAACTTAGGTCTAGGAGCCCGCTGAACCATAACAGGAGGTGGAGGTCAGTGAGGATGAGCCGGTTGAGCCAAGGCCGAAGAAAGTGAGGGAGGCCTGACCGGGGCACGCGGTGGAACCGGCCTCCTTAGGTGAGTGTCCTCCACTTACCTTTCATGTGCCATCAAACTAACTAACTTGCAACAGAGCCACTCAAAGAGTGGGCCCAGGAGGTCGAAGACTCCTTCCGGCGGCTCGTGGGTAGATACGCCCACGTCAACAATGCCGCAACGCAGGGGCTCAATGAGACCCAAGCCCAGCTGTGCAGACTGGCTGGCCGCCTCGACACCATTATTTGCCGGTCAGCCAACAACATCGCCCTGGAGCAGGTGCAGGCCGCCTCCATTGTGGAGCGCCTGCAGAATCAGGTGATGCTCCTGGGTGAGAAGGTTAATGAGGTGTGTGAGGTGATGGGGATTGAGCCCCTCCCCCTCCTTGCACCACCTCCCCCGGTCGGCGCTGAGCCCGCAGTGCAGACAATTTTCATTGGAGCGCCAGGCCCCAACGCCGCCGTCACCATGTCGCGCCAGGGTCTCATTGACCTCGTTGAAGCCCCCACACCTCCCCCTGCTCAAGAACATGTGACCAGTTGGGAAGGAACACCGGCCCTCACCCCTCCCCCGGCCTCACCTCAGTAAATATTTTTTGATATGATTTTTTTGTGTTTTTATTATCATCATATTTTGAGATATATATATATATCTTGGGCTTCAGTCTGATAAGTAAAACTTGAGAAGAAACAAATACATTGTGAGTTGGAACTATGCGTGAATTTTCATATGACTGGTTAAATAATACAATTGAATGAATAATAATTATACAACCATCATCCATAATACTTGCGATTGGGTTGCCGTTGATGTCTCCCACCTACTGCCTGTGTCAATGCTTGAGCCTCTTCTGCTGCCAATTGATCCGCTGTTTTGTGTTGCTGACCGGGTTGACGTGAGCCGGATGGTGTTACATGACTTCCCAATGCGCCTACTGTTGAATGTGACTCCTCTGGTTTCCCAGCATTCGTGTCAGGCTGCATGAGTGGCCAACTACTATCATCACCCAGTGTCTCTTCAATGACCAGCACAAGGTCCCCGATCGGCATGTTCTCGACCTCCGGTGTATCACAAATCCTGATGCTTACCTAAGCTCAAGATAAAGACAGGGGAACAGCAGTCTTAGATAAGCAGGTGAGAGATGAGATGAGATCAAGAGATCAGATAGAAGGTAGGATATGACAGGCTAGGCTGTAGACAAGTTGTTAAGTCTGGGTCCTATAGACACCAGACAGCTAGTTTATATACACAGAGGGCTAGGACCTGGGACACTACCAGATGACCCCAGGAACTCTAGTCCTTACTAATTACATGGAGAAACTAATATCTCCTAGCCAATGGCATAAAACCCTTACTGATTGTTAACAATGACACCATATGACAACATAGATAAAGATCTTATCTTACTGATCGTTCCAGAACCCTCTAGAACGATGAGGAGTGATAAACTACAGATGGCACAGATAATCAACACATGATATAGATAATAATGATCGGCGCGTAGCTCCTGAACGGATGCACGTCCCGCGGCGTCCCGGGTATCGTCAGAATGCAACGGACGAGGGCTTTCCAACGGTACTAAGTACGAGGTAAACGGCCCAGTATTCGGCGAGATATAACGTAAACAATGTATTCTGCCAAATCTGTGACACGGTGTCTCTTCAATGACTGGCACAAGGTCCCCGATTGGCATCTTCTCGACCTCCGGTACCATATCACCGACTGGCATATCCTCAATCTCCGGCGCTACATCACCTGCACTGTCTGTGTTGCTGCTATCATCGTCGTTGCTTTCAGCACTCAACACGGGACTTTCACTACCATCACTATCCTGACCATTGCTCTCAATGGCACTCGAACTCTCATCAACCTTAGCTGCCTGCTTCTTCTTCCCAGCTGCCTTCTTCTTTCCCTCGCGGGCCTTCCGTTGGGGTCCCTCTGCCCCCGGATATACTGCCGGCAGATACTCCCCCTTCGTTCCTTCATAATGTCTGAATTGAAATGCATCATCAGGGCTGGCACCCTGCCGACCAACAATATGCTGCAGCCACGTAATGATGTCCCCCTTCTTCATGTTATGGGGGTCGCAGATGACAATGTTATCAGGAATGTATTGGGATGAGATAAATTGTTTCAAATCTTTGTTGAGGTGGCTGAATGGCACCTGTCTCTTCTTGCCGCCAGAAGCTAGTTCTATCAGCCAGTCAGTCAATACCCATTGCCAAATGGTTGCCACGCAAATCACATACTGTAGTGCATATTCAAATATTGCCATAGCAGATCCTCTATGTCTGCTTTCCTCGGTTCTCCTCCACTAACAATGTCGGGCAAAATTGGGAACCCTGCCGGACTCAGCAATATTTGTGCCAATGTTGTGGGCCCTGGTGTGCCTACGGCATTGGCTGCATCCTTGTGCACTTGGAGATCCCTGATATATTCTCCAAACTGTTGCTTCATTGCAGTGACAGCATCGGCATGCACATCAGTAAAAGCAGGTGTATCAACACCCATGTGTTCGGCCATATTGTCACATCTGTCGCAGCCAGTCAACAATGCTTATCCCTTTGGCACATTACATCACTCACACATCAACAGCCCATTTCCCATCTGCCCGGATATGCCCCCAAAAAGTCAGCATAAAAATACCCCTTTCCAACCAGCTCTTTTTTGACCATTGCTCGACCTTTTCATGGCCAGTTCTCTTTGCCAATCTACACCAAAGCATATGTGAGTAAAAAGTGTGCAGAATATTAACTAATGTCACATACTGTTGCCAACGCTCTATGGTATTTCCCTCCTCCTTAAAGGCTTCGACTTTATCAAGGACCTCTTGCTGCTCGGCCACATTCATGCTCTCAAATACAGCCTTTGCAGCCCTGGTCCGATTTTGAAAATACACTTGCCCCATGATTTCTCCTGTCCCAACACCAGTTATTCTTCTTACTTCTGCTTCAACCAAATCCCTCTTTGTTTCACAAACAACCTCAATATATGTTGTATGTGACAACATATTCTTTGTTGCCTTCTCAGTCACGTATGGACGCCAATTATTGGCCACCCATTTGCCAAGTTTCTGTGCTTGTTTGATGAGAACAAATTGCACAGAGATCTCACAACAAACTTACAACACCACATTCGTGACACTCAGTCTCCGGCATTTTCTTAGCACCGCTGTCTGTCCAATAGTTAAATATTGCTGGTAACATTTTTGCTTGGAAGATGTGTTGATGTCCGGCTGCATCCTGTGACTGGTAATCATGCTTGAATGGTTTTATAACCGCTTGCTCTTCCTTTGTGTAGACGCAATCAACTCTTGGTTTTCTGGTAGCCA